>JAQIUQ010005547.1:0-74856 GCA_030378365.1 Hybognathus amarus
GTGCAAGGCACTCGTTCATTCATATTGTCTTAAAATGACCATTTATATCAGACTTGTATATTTAAGTTCCATCATTACTCACTTAAATGACAATTAATAGGTAATCTTCATTGCCATTTTCATGAAATTCTCAAACTTTAATATACAACTAAAATGATCATTTGAAGAAAGTTAGATGGCACTAGAGGCTTTTGCATCTGAACTCTTCACTGTGTGTGTGTGTGTGTGTGTGTGTATTACAGGCTGCTGAATTCTTGATTCTGATTGGTAAGAACGTTCTAAAGGTGTGCCAATTATTTCAGGGGAACGCCCGGCTAAAGTAGTTTCAGCAAGTTTGAACCGCATTACAGTTCCATATCACTGCCGGGACAGACTAGTTTAGGCCTACGCCAGTTATGAATAATATTCTGCACTGATAGTGCCCAACGCACGTTCAGCACAGCAGCGCGTTCAGTTTATATTACGGCTCAGATGGTAAGACCTGCTATACTACTCATCGATGGAAACAGTTAAACCTCGATCTTCAAGTAAATTGTCATGTCTCCCCATTACATTACATTAGTCTGCTATCAGTGATCAAACTCCGTCTTCCTCTACCTCTCCAAAATGACATTTTGGAATTAGCAGACGAGGCATGGGACTTAGATCTGAGTGCAAAAATGGAGGCTCTAGACCCTTCCAGAGCTGAGATATTGAGATTTCACGTAGCATTTATGCCATTGTAAATATCTCAATATCTCAGCTCTGTATGCCATTATAAATATCTAAATATCTCAGCTCTGGAAGGGTCTAGAGCCTCCATTTTTGCACTCAGATCTAAGTCCCATGGCCCTCTATCAGAATCCAGAGTTTCAAGAAAATCAAAATTTTGACCCGAAAAAAAACGACAGTGGTACCCCTTACGTTTTTTTTTCAGGGTCAAAATTTTGATTTTCTTGAAACTCTGGATTCTGATAGAGGGCCATGGGACTTAGATCTGAGTGCAAAAATGGAGGCTCTAGACCCTTCCAGAGCTGAGATATTTAGATATTTATAATGGCATACAAGCTGAGATATTGAGATATTTACAATGGCATAAATGCTACGTGAAATCTCAATATCTCAGCTCTGGAAGGGTCTAGAGCCTCCATTTTTGCACTCAGATCTAAGTCACATGGCCCTCTATCAGAATCCAGAGTTTCAAGAAAATCAAAATTTTGACCCGAAAAAAAAACGTAAGGGGTACCACTGTCGTTTTTTTTCGAGGTGAGAGTTTGATTTTCTTGAAACTCTGGATTCTGATAGAGGGCCATGTGACTTAGATCTGAGTGCAAAAATGGAGGCTCTAGACCCTTCCAGAGCTGAGATATTGAGATTTCACGTAGCATTTATGCCATTGTAAATATCTCAATATCTCAGCTCTGTATGCCATTATAAATATCTAAATATCTCAGCTCTGGAAGGGTCTAGAGCCTCCATTTTTGCACTCAGATCTAAGTCCCATGGCCCTCTATCAGAATCCAGAGTTTCAAGAAAATCAAAATTTTGACCCGAAAAAAAAAACGTAAGGGGTACCACTGTCGTTTTTTTTTCGGGTCAAAATTTTGATTTTCTTGAAACTCTGGATTCTGATAGAGGGCCATGGGACTTAGATCTGAGTGCAAAAATGGAGGCTCTAGACCCTTCCAGAGCTGAGATATTTAGATATTTATAATGGCATACATGCCAGCTGAAATATCTGAGATATTTACAACTGGCATAAATGCTATCATAAATATCTCAATATCTCAGCTCTGGAAGGGTCTAGAGCCTCCATTTTTGCACTCAGATCTAAGTCACATGGCCCTCTATAGGAATCCAAGTTTTCAAGAAAATCAAAATTTTGACCCGAAAAAAAAACGACAGTGGTACCCCTTACGTTTTTTTTTCGGGTCAAAATTTTGATTTTCTTGAAACTCTGGATTCTGATAGAGGGCCATGTGACTTAATCTAAGTGCAAAAATGGAGGCTCTAGACCCTTCCAGAGCTGAGATATTGAGATTTCACGTAGCATTTATGCCATTGTAAATATCTCAATATCTCAGCTCTGTATGCCATTATAAATATCTAAATATCTCAGCTCTGGAAGGGTCTAGAGCCTCCATTTTTGCACTCAGATCTAAGTCCCATGGCCCTCTATCAGAATCCAGAGTTTCAAGAAAATCAAAATTTTGACCCGAAAAAAAAAACGTAAGGGGTACCACTGTCGTTTTTTTTTTCGGGTCGAAATTTTGATTTTCTTGAAACTCTGGATTCTGATAGAGGGCCATGTGACTTAGATCTGAGTGCAAAATGGAGGCTCTAGACCCTTCCAGAGCTGAGATATTGAGATTTCACGTAGCATTTATGCCATTGTAAATATCTCAATATCTCAGCTCTGTATGCCATTATAAATATCTAAATATCTCAGCTCTGGAAGGGTCTAGAGCCTCCATTTTGCACTCAGATCTAAGTCACATGGCCCTCTATCAGAATCCAGAGTTTCAAGAAAATCAAAATTTTGATCCCAAAAAAAAACGTAAGGGGTACCACTGTCGTTTTTTTTCGGGTGAAAATTTTGATTTTCTTGAAACTCTGGATTCTGATAAGAGGGCCATGGGACTTAGATCTGAGTGCAAAAATGGAGGCTCTGACCCTTGCAGAGCTGAGATATTGAGATTTCACGTAGCATTTATGCCATTGTAAATATCTCAATATCTCAGCTCTGTATGCCATTATAAATATCTAAATATCTCAGCTCTGGAAGGGTCTAGAGCCTCCATTTTTGCACTCAGATCTAAGTCCCATGGCCCTCTATCAGAATCCAGAGTTTCAAGAAAATCAAAATTTTGACCCGAAAAAAAAACGTAAGGGGTACCACTGTACGTTTTTTTTTCGGGTGGAATTTTGATTTTCTTGAAACTCTCAATTCTGATAGAGGGCCATGGGACTTAGATCTGAGTGCAAAAATGGAGGCTCTAGACCCTTCAGAGCTGAGATATTGAGATTTCACGTAGCATTTATGCCAGTTGTAGATATCTCAATATCTCAGCTCTGTATGCCATTATAAATATCTAAATATCTCAGCTCTGGAAGGGTCTCGAGCCTCCATTTTTGCACTCAGATCTAAGTCACATGGCCCTCTATCAGAATCCAGAGTTTCAGGGGAGTGCGGAATTTTTGACCCGAAATTAAAACGAGCAGTGGTACCAGCTGTTCGTTTTTTCGGGGGGGTCTTTGATTTACTTGAAAGCTCTGGATTCTGATAGAGGGCCATGGGACTTAGGGATCTGAGTGCCAAAATGAGCTCTAACCCTTTTGCAGAGCTAAGATGTTGAGAATTCACGTAGCATTTATGCCATTGTAAATATCTCAATATCTCAGCTCTGGAAGGGTCTGAGGCACTGGCTTTTGCACTCAGATCTAAGTCCCATGGCCCTCTATCAGAATCCAGAGTTTCAAGAAAATCAAAATTTTGACCCAAAAAAAAAAAACGTAAGGGGTACCACTGTGAGTCGTTTTTCGAGGTCAGAATTTTGATTTTCTTGAAACTCTGGATTCTGATAGAGGGCCATGGGACTTGGTGTGAGTGCAAAAATGGAGGCTCTCAGACCCTTTCCAGAGCTGAGAGTATTTGAGTATTTATAATGGCATACAGACTGAGATATCTGAGATATTTACAGATGGCTGATATGCTACATGAATCTAAAATATCTCAGCTCTGGAAGGGTCTAGAGCCTCCATTTTTGCACTCAGATCTAAGTCCCATGGCCCTACTATCAGAATCCAGAGTTTCAAGAAAATCAAAATTTTGACCCGAAAAAAAAAACGACAGTGGTACCCCTTACGTTTTCGGGTCAAAATTTTGATTTTCTTGAAACTCTGGATTCTGATAGAGGGCCATGTGACTTAGATCTGAGTGCAAAAATGGAGGCTCTAGACCCTTCCAGAGCTGAGTATTGAGATTTCACGTAGCATTTATGCCATTGTAAATATCTCAATATCTCAGCTCTGTATGCCATTATAAATATCTAAATATCTCAGCTCTGGAAGGGTCTAGAGCCTCCATTTTTGCACTCAGATCTAAGTCACATGGCCCTACTATCAGAATCCAGAGTTTTAAGAAAATCAAAATTTTGACCCGAAAAAAAAACGTACAGTGGTACCCCTTGCGTTTTTTTTCGGGTCAAAATTTTGATTTTCTTGAAACTCTGGATTCTGATAGAGGCCATGGGACTTAGATCTGAGTGCAAAAATGGAGGCTCTAGACCCTTCCAGAGCTGAGATATTTAGATATTTATAATGGCATACAGAGCTGAGATATTGAGATATTTACAATGGCATAAATGCTACGTGAGTCTCAATATCTCAGCTCTGGAAGGTCTAGAGCCTCCATTTTTGCACTCAGATCTAAGTCCCATGGCCCTCTATCAGAATCCAGAGTTTCAAGAAAATCAAAATTTTGACCCGAAAAAAAAACGACAGTGGTACCCCTTACGTTTTTTTTTCGGGTCAAAATTTTGATTTTCTTGAAACTCTGGATTCTGATAGAGGGCCATGGGACTTAGATCTGAGTGCAAAAATGGAGGCTCTAGACCCTTCCAGAGCTGAGATATTGAGATCTCACAGTAGCATTTATGCCATTGTAAATATCTCAATATCTCAGCTCTGTATGCCATTATAAATATCTAAATATCTCAGCTCTGGAAGGGTCTAGAGCCTCCATTTTGCACTCAGATCTAAGTCCCATGGCCCTCTATCAGAATCCAGAGTTTCAAGAAAATCAAAATTTTGACCCGAAAAAAAAACGTAAGGGGTACCACTGTCGTTTTTTTTTGGGTCAAAATTTTGATTTTCTTGAAACTCTGGATTCTGATAGAGGGCCATGTGACTTAAATCTGAGTGCAAAAATGGAGGCTCTAGACCCTTCCAGAGCTGAGATATTGAGATTTCACGTAGCATTTATGCCATTGTAAATATCTCAATATCTCAGCTCTGTATGCCATTATAAATATCTAAATATCTCAGCTCTGGAAGGGTCTAGAGCCTCCATTTTTGCACTCAGATCTAAGTCCCATGGCCCTCTATCAGAATCCAGAGTTTCAAGAAAATCAAAATTTTGACCCGAAAAAAAAACGACAGTGGTACCCCTTACGTTTTTTTTCGGGGTCAAAGTTTTGATTTCTTGAAACTCTGGATTCTGATAGAGGGCCATGTGACTTAGATCTAGAGTGCAAAAATGGAGGCTCTAGACCCTTCCAGAGCTGAGATATTGAGATTTCACGTAGCATTTATGCCATTGTAAATATCTCAGATATCTCAGCTCTGTATGCCATTATAAATATCTAAATATCTCAGCTCTGGAAGGGTCTGAGCCTCCATTTTTGCACTCAGATCTAAGTCCCATGGCCCTCTATCAGAATCCAGAGTTTCAAGAAAATCAAAATTTTGACCCGAAAAAAAAACGACAGTGGTACCCCTTACGTTTTTTTTCGGGTGCAAATTTTGATTTTCTTGAAACTCTGGATTCTGATAGAGGGCCATGTGACTTAGATCTGAGTGCAAAAATGGAGGCTCTAGACCCTTCCAGAGCTGAGATATTGAGATCTCACGTAGCATTTATGCCATTGTAAATATCTCAATATCTCAGCTCTGTATGCCATTATAAATATCTAAATATCTCAGCTCTGGAAGGGTCTAGAGCCTCCATTTTGCACTCAGATCTAAGTCCCATGGCCCTCTATCAGAATCCAGAGTTTCAAGAAAATCAAAATTTTGACCCGAAAAAAAAAACGTAAGGGGTACCACTGTGGTTTTTTTTTCGGGTCAAAATTTTGATTTTCTTGAAACTCTGGATTCTGATAGAGGGCCATGGGACTTAGATCTGAGTGCAAAAATGGAGGCTCTAGACCCTTCCAGAGCTGAGATATTGAGTCTCACGTAGCATTTATGCCATTGTAAATATCTCAATATCTCAGCTCTGTATGCCATTATAAATATCTAAATATCTCAGCTCTGGAAGGGTCTAGAGCCTCCATTTTTGCACTCAGATCTAAGTCCCATGGCCCTCTATCAGAATCCAGAGTTTCAAGAAAATCAAAATTTTGACCCGAAAAAAAAACGTAAGGGGTACCACTGTCGTTTTTTTTCGAGGTCAAAATTTTGATTTTCTTGAAACTCTGGATTCTGATAGAGGGCCATGTGACTTAGATCTGAGTGCAAAAATGGAGGCTCTAGACCCTTCCAGAGCTGAGATATTGAGATTTCACGTAGCATTTATGCCATTGTAAATATCTCAATATCTCAGCTCTGTATGCCATTATAAATATCTAAATATCTCAGCTCTGGAAGGGTCTAGAGCCTCCATTTTGCACTCAGATCTAAGTCCCATGGCCCTCTATCAGAATCCAGAGTTTCAAGAAAATCAAAATTTTGACCCGAAAAAAAAACGTACAGTGGTACCACTGCGTTTTTTTTTCGGGTCAGAAATTTTGAATTTCTTGAAACTCTGGATTCTGATAGAGGGCCATGGGACTTAGATCTGAGTGCAAAAATGGAGGCTCTAGACCCTTCCAGAGCTGAGATATTGAGATTTCACGTAGCATTTATGCCATTGTAAATATCTCAATATCTCAGCTCTGTATGCCATTATAAATATCTAAATATCTCAGCTCTGGAAGGGTCTAGAGCCTCCATTTTTGCACTCAGATCTAAGTCCCATGGCCCTCTATCAGAATCCAGAGTTTCAAGAAAATCAAAATTTTGACCCAAAAAAAACGTAAGGGGTACCACTGTCGTTTTTTTTTTCGAGGTTGGAGTTTTGATTTTCTTGAAACTTCTGGATTCTGATAGAGGGCCATGTGGACTTAGATCTGAGTGCAAAAATGGAGGCTCTAGACCCTTCCAGAGCTGAGATATTGAGATTTCACGTAGCATTTATGCCATTGTAAATATCTCAATATCTCAGCTCTGTATGCCATTATAAATATCTAAATATCTCAGCTCTGGAAGGGTCTAGAGCCTCCATTTTGCACTCAGATCTAAGTCCCATGGCCCTCTATCAGGAATCCAGAGTTTCATGAGTCAAAAAACTTGAGTTTGCACAAAAAAAAAACGTAAGGGGTACCGCTAGTCGTTTTCGGGGTGCAAAAAAAAAAAAGTTTCTCCGATTTTCTTGAAAGCTCTGGATTCTGATTAGAGGGCCCATGTGATCTAAGCCTGAGACCCGAACGATACTAACCCTTCCAAGCTGAGATAAAGTTTGCACGTAGCATTTATGCCATTGTAGATATCTCAATATCTCAGCTGTATGCCATTATAAATATAAATATCTCAGCTCTGGAAGGGTCTAGAGCCTCCATTTTTGCACTCAGGTCTAAGCCATGCCACATGGCCCTCTATCAGAATCCCAGAGTCTTAAGAAAATTGGGAAACTTTTTTTTGCAACAAAAAAAAAAAAAAATCCGACAGTGGTACCCCTTATGTTTTTTTTTTTGTGCAAAAAAAAAGTTTCTCCAATAACTCTGGATTCTGATAGAGGGCCATGGGACTTAAGACCTGAGTGCAAAAATGGAGGCTCTAGACCCTTCCAGAGCTGAGATATTGAGATATTTATAATGGCTCAATATCTCAGTATGTCATAAATATCTCATAAATATCTCAATATCTCAGCTCTGGAAGGGTCTAGAGCCTCCATTTTTGCACTCAGGTCTTAGTCACATGGCCCTCAATCAGAATCCAGAGTTTTCAAGAAAATTGGAGAAACTTTTTTTTTTGCACAAAAAAAAAACGACAGTGGTACCCCTTATGTTTTTTTTTTGTGCAAAAAAAAAGTTTCTCCAATAACTCTGGATTCTGATAGAGAGGCCATGGGACTTAGACCTGAGTGCAAAAATGGAGGCTCTAGACCCTTCCAGAGCTGAGATATTGAGATATTTATAATGGCTCAATATCTCAGTATGTCATAAATATCTCATAAATATCTCAATATCTCAGCTCTGGAAGGGTCTAGAGCCTCCATTTTTGCACTCAGGTCTTAGTCACATGGCCCTCAATCAGAATCCAGAGTTTCAAGAAAATTGGAGAAACTTTTTTTTTTGCACAAAAAAAAATACGACAGTGGTACCCCTTATGTTTTTTTTTTGTGCAAAAAAAAAGTTTCTCAATAACTCTGGATTCTGATAGAGGGCCATGGGACTTAGACCTGAGTGCAAAAATGGAGGCTCTAGACCCTTCCAGAGCTGAGATATTGAGATATTTATAATGGCTCAATATCTCAGTATGTCATAAATATCTCATAAATATCTCAATATCTCAGCTCTGGAAGGGTCTAGAGCCTCCATTTTTGCACTCAGGTCTTAGTCACATGGCCCTCAATCAGAATCCAGAGTTTCAAGAAAATTGGAGAAACTTTTTTTTTTGCACAAAAAAAAAAAAACGACAGTGGTACCCCTTATGTTTTTTTTTTGTGCAAAAAAAAAAGTTTCTCCAATAACTCTGGATTCTGATAGAGGGCCATGGGACTTAGACCTGAGTGCAAAAATGGAGGCTCTAGACCCTTCCAGAGCTGAGATATTGAGATATTTATAATGGCTCAATATCTCAGTATGTCATAAATATCTCATAAATATCTCAATATTCTCAGCTCTGGAAGGGTCTAGAGCCTCCATTTTTGCACTCAGGTCTTAAGTCACATGGCCCTCAATCAGAATCCAGAGTTTCAAGAAAATTGGAGAAACTTTTTTTTTTTGCACAAAAAAAAAACGACAGTGGTACCTCTTATGTTTTTTTTTTTTGTGCAAAAAAAAAGTTTCTCCAATAACTCTGGATTCTGATAAGAGGGCCATGGGACTTGACCTGAGTGCAAAAATGGAGGCTACTAGACCCTTCCAGAGCTGAGATATTGAGATATTTATAATGGCTCAATATCTCAGTATGTCATAAATATCTCATAAATATCTCAATATCTCAGCTCTGGAAGGGTCTAGAGCCTCCATTTTTGCACTCAGGTCTTAGTCACATGGCCCTCAATCAGAATCCAGAGTTTCAAGAAAATTGGAGAAACTTTTTTTTTGCACAAAAAAAAAAAACGACAGTGGTCGTATCCTTATGTTTTTTTTTTGTGCAAAAAGAGAAAAGTTTCTCCAATAACTCTGGATTCTGCATAGAGGGCCATGGAACTTAGACCTGAGTGCAAAATGAAGGTCTAGACCTTCCAGAGCTGAGATATCGAGTATTTATAATGGCTCAATATCTCAGTATGTCATAAATATCTCATAAATATCTCAATATCTCAGCTCTGGAAGGGTCTAGAGCCTCCATTTTTGCACTCAGGTCTTAGTCACATGGCCCTCAATCAGAATCCAGAGTTTCAAGAAAATTGGAGAAACTTTTTTTTTTTGCACAAAAAAAAAAACGACAGTGGTACCCCTTATGTTTTTTTTTTGTGCAAAAAAAAAAGTTTCTCCAATAACTCTGGATTCTGATTATGAGGGCCATGGGACTTAATAGCCTGAGTGCAAAATGAGGTCATAGACCCTTCCAGAGCTGAGATATTGAGAGTTTATAATGGCTCAATATCTCAGATGTGTCATAAATCTCTCATAAATATCTCAACATCTCAGCTCTGGGAAGGGTCTAAGAGCCTCCATTTTTGCACTCCAGGTCTTAGTAGCCATGCGTTGGCCCTCAAATCAGGATCCAGAGTTTCAAGAAAATTGGAGAAACTTTTTTTTGCACAGAAAAAAAAATACGACAGCGGTTACCCTTATGTTTTTTTTTGCTGCAAAAAAAAAAAAGTTTCTCCAAATAACTTTGTGATCTGATAGAGGGCCATGGGACTTAGACCTGAGTGCAAAAATGGAGGCTCTAGACCCTTCCAGAGCTGAGATATTGAGATATTTATAATGGCTCAATATCTCAGTATGTCATAAATATCTCATAAATATCTCAATATCTCAGCTCTGGAAGGGTCTAGAGCCTCCATTTTTGCACTCAGGTCTTAGTCACATGGCCCTCAATCAGAATCCAGAGTTTCAAGAAAATTGGAGAAACTTTTTTTTTTGCACAAAAAAAAAAACGACAGTGGTACCCCTTATGTTTTTTTTTTGTGCAAAAAAAAAAGTTTCTCCAATAACTCTGGATTCTGATAGAGGGCCATGGGACTTAGACCTGAGTGCAAAAATGGAGGCTCTAGACCCTTCCAGAGCTGAGATATTGAGATATTTATAATGGCTCAATATCTCAGTATGTCATAAATATCTCATAAATATCTCAATATCTCAGCTCTGGAAGGGTCTAGAGCCTCCATTTTTGCACTCAGGTCTTAGTCACATGGCCCTCAATCAGAATCCAGAGTTTTCAAGAAAATTGGAGAAACTTTTTTTTTTGCACAAAAAAAAAAACGACAGTGGTACCCCTTATGTTTTTTTTTTGTGCAAAAAAAAAGTTTCTCCAATAACTCTGGATTCTGATAGAGGGCCATGGGACTTAGACCTGAGTGCAAAAATGGAGGCTCTAGACCCTTCCAGAGCTGAGATATTGAGATATTTATAATGGCTCAATATCTCAGTATGTCATAAATATCTCATAAATATCTCAATATCTCAGCTCTGGAAGGGTCTAGAGCCTCCATTTTTGCACTCAGGTCTTAGTCACATGGCCCTCAATCAGAATCCAGAGTTTCAAGAAAATTGGAGAAACTTTTTTTTTTGCACAAAAAAAAATACGACAGTGGTACCCCTTATGTTTTTTTTTTGTGCAAAAAAAAAAGTTTCTCCAATAACTCTGGATTCTGATAGAGGGCCATGGGACTTAGACCTGAGTGCAAAAATGGAGGCTCTAGACCCTTCCAGAGCTGAGATATTGAGATATTTATAATGGCTCAATATCTCAGTATGTCATAAATATCTCATAAATATCTCAATATCTCAGCTCTGGAAGGGTCTAGAGCCTCCATTTTTGCACTCAGGTCTTAGTCACATGGCCCTCAATCAGAATCCAGAGTTTCAAGAAAATTGGAGAAACTTTTTTTTTTGCACAAAAAAAAAATACGACAGTGGTACCCCTTATGTTTTTTTTTGTGCAAAAAAAAAAGTTTCTCCAATAACTCTGGATTCTGATAGAGGGCCATGGGACTTAGACCTGAGTGCAAAAATGGAGGCTCTAGACCCTTCCAGAGCTGAGATATTGAGATATTTATAATGGCTCAATATCTCAGTATGTCATAAATATCTCATAAATATCTCAATATCTCAGCTCTGGAAGGGTCTAGAGCCTCCATTTTTGCACTCAGGTCTTAGTCACATGGCCCTCAATCAGAATCCAGAGTTTCAAGAAAATTGGAGAAACTTTTTTTTTGCACAAAAAAAAAAATACGACAGTGGTACCCCTTATGTTTTTTTTTTGTGCAAAAAAAAAGTTTCTCCAATAACTCTGGATTCTGATAGAGGGCCAGTGGGACTTAGACCTGAGTGCAAAAATGGAGGCTCTAGACCCTTCCAGAGCTGAGATATTGAGATATTTATAATGGCTCAATATCTCAGTATGTCATAAATATCTCATAAATATCTCAATATCTCAGCTCTGGAAGGGTCTAGAGCCTCCATTTTTGCACTCAGGTCTTAGTCACATGGCCCTCAATCAGAATCCAGAGTTTCAAGAAAATTGGAGAAACTTTTTTTTTTGCACAAAAAAAAATACGACAGTGGTACCCCTTATGTTTTTTTTTTGTGCAAAAAAAAAAGTTTCTCCAATAACTCTGGATTCTGATAGAGGGCCATGGGACTTAGACCTGAGTGCAAAAATGGAGGCTCTAGACCCTTCCAGAGCTGAGATATTGAGATATTTATAATGGCTCAATATCTCAGTATGTCATAAATATCTCATAAATATCTCAATATCTCAGCTCTGGAAGGGTCTAGAGCCTCCATTTTTGCACTCAGGTCTTAGTCACATGGCCCTCAATCAGAATCCAGAGTTTCAAGAAAATTGGAGAAACTTTTTTTTTTGCACAAAAAAAATACGACAGTGGTACCCCTTATGTTTTTTTTTTGTGCAAAAAAAAAGTTTCTCCAATAACTCTGGATTCTGATAGAGGGCCATGGGACTTAGACCTGAGTGCAAAAATGGAGGCTCTAGACCCTTCCAGAGCTGAGATATTGAGATATTTATAATGGCTCAATATCTCAGTATGTCATAAATATCTCATAAATATCTCAATATCTCAGCTCTGGAAGGGTCTAGAGCCTCCATTTTTGCACTCAGGTCTTAGTCACATGGCCCTCAATCAGAATCCAGAGTTTCAAGAAAATTGGAGAAACTTTTTTTTTTGCACAAAAAAAAAAACGACAGTGGTACCCCTTATGTTTTTTTTTTGTGCAAAAAAAAAGTTTCTCCAATAACTCTGGATTCTGATAGAGGGCCATGGGACTTAGACCTGAGTGCAAAAATGGAGGCTCTAGACCCTTCCAGAGCTGAGATATTGAGATATTTATAATGGCTCAATATCTCAGTATGTCATAAATATCTCATAAATATCTCAATATCTCAGCTCTGGAAGGGTCTAGAGCCTCCATTTTTGCACTCAGGTCTTAGTCACATGGCCCTCAATCAGAATCCAGAGTTTCAAGAAAATTGGAGAAACTTTTTTTTTTGCACAAAAAAAAATACGACAGTGGTACCCCTTATGTTTTTTTTTTGTGCAAAAAAAAAGTTTCTCCAATAACTCTGGATTCTGATAGAGGGCCATGGGACTTAGACCTGAGTGCAAAAATGGAGGCTATAGACCCTTCCAGAGCTGAGATATTGAGATATTTATAATGGCTCAATATCTCAGTATGTCATAAATATCTCATAAATATCTCAATATCTCAGCTCTGGAAGGGTCTAGAGCCTCCATTTTTGCACTCAGGTCTTAGTCACATGGCCCTCAATCAGAATCCAGAGTTTCAAGAAAATTGGAGAAACTTTTTTTTTTGCACAAAAAAAAATACGACAGTGGTACCCCTTATGTTTTTTTTTTGTGCAAAAAAAAAAGTTTCTCCAATAACTCTGGATTCTGATAGAGGGCCATGGGACTTAGACCTGAGTGCAAAAATGGAGGCTCTAGACCCTTCCAGAGCTGAGATATTGAGATATTTATAATGGCTCAATATCTCAGTATGTCATAAATATCTCATAAATATCTCAATATCTCAGCTCTGGAAGGGTCTAGAGCCTCCATTTTTGCACTCAGGTCTTAGTCACATGGCCCTCAATCAGAATCCAGAGTTTTCAAGAAAATTGGAGAAACTTTTTTTTTTGCACAAAAAAAAATACGACAGTGGTACCCCTTATGTTTTTTTTTTGTGCAAAAAAAAAAGTTTCTCCAATAACTCTGGATTCTGATAGAGGGCCATGGGACTTAGACCTGAGTGCAAAAATGGAGGCTCTAGACCCTTCCAGAGCTGAGATATTGAGATATTTATAATGGCTCAATATCTCAGTATGTCATAAATATCTCATAAATATCTCAATATCTCAGCTCTGGAAGGGTCTAGAGCCTCCATTTTTGCACTCAGGTCTTAGTCACATGGCCCTCAATCAGAATCCAGAGTTTCAAGAAAATTGGAGAAACTTTTTTTTTGCACAAAAAAAAAATACGACAGTGGTACCCCTTATGTTTTTTTTTTGTGCAAAAAAAAAAGTTTCTCCAATAACTCTGGATTCTGATAGAGGGCCATGGGACTTAGACCTGAGTGCAAAAATGGAGGCTCTAGACCCTTCCAGAGCTGAGATATTGAGATATTTATAATGGCTCAATATCTCAGTATGTCATAAATATCTCATAAATATCTCAATATCTCAGCTCTGGAAGGGTCTAGAGCCTCCATTTTTGCACTCAGGTCTTAGTCACATGGCCCTCAATCAGAATCCAGAGTTTCAAGAAAATTGGAGAAACTTTTTTTTTTGCACAAAAAAAAAAACGACAGTGGTACCCCTTATGTTTTTTTTTTGTGCAAAAAAAAAAGTTTCTCCAATAACTCTGGATTCTGATAGAGGGCCATGGGACTTAGACCTGAGTGCAAAATGGAGGCTCTAGACCCTTCCAGAGCTGAGATATTGAGATATTTATAATGGCTCAATATCTCAGTATGTCATAAATATCTCATAAATATCTCAATATCTCAGCTCTGGAAGGGTCTAGAGCCTCCATTTTTGCACTCAGGTCTTAGTCACATGGCCCTCAATCAGAATCCAGAGTTTCAAGAAAATTGGAGAAACTTTTTTTTTTGCACAAAAAAAAAAAACGACAGTGGTACCCCTTATGTTTTTTTTTTGTGCAAAAAAAAAAGTTTCTCCAATAACTCTGGATTCTGATAGAGGGCCATGGGACTTAGACCTGAGTGCAAAATGGAGGCTCTAGACCCTTCCAGAGCTGAGATATTGAGATATTTATAATGGCTCAATATCTCAGTATGTCATAAATATCTCATAAATATCTCAATATCTCAGCTCTGGAAGGGTCTAGAGCCTCCATTTTTGCACTCAGGTCTTAGTCACATGGCCCTCAATCAGAATCCAGAGTTTTCAAGAAAATTGGAGAAACTTTTTTTTTTGCACAAAAAAAAACGACAGTGGTACCCCTTATGTTTTTTTTCTGCAAAAAAAAAAAGTTTCTCCAATAACTCTGGATTCTGATAAGAGGCCAGTGGGACTTAGACCTGAGTGCAAAAATGAAGGCTCTAGACCCTTCCAGAGCTGAGATATTGAGAATATTTATAATGGCTCAATATCTCAGTATGTCATAAATATCTCATAAATATCTCAATATCTCAGCTCTGGAAGGGTCTAGAGCCTCCATTTTTGCACTCAGGTCTTAGTCACATGGCCCTCAATCAGAATCCAGAGTTTCAAGAAGATTGGAGAAACCTTTTTTTTGCACAAAAAAAACATAAGGGGTACCACTGTCATGTTTTTTTGCGAAAAAAAGTTTCTCAAATTTTCTCTGAAACTCTGGATTCTGATAGAGGGCCATGGGACTTAGACCTGAGTGCAAAAATGGAGGCTCTAGACCCTTCCAGAGCTGAGATATTGAGATATTTATAATGGCTCAATATCTCAGTATGTCATAAATATCTCATAAATATCTCAATATCTCAGCTCTGGAAAAAAAAAAGTTTCTCCAATCTTTGGCGCCATGTGACCATCTTTGGGGACCATTAGCGCCCCACTAGGCCACACGCAAGGGATCCTCTGATGCAGATGCCATGGGGACCCAAAACTGGATGGATGGATGTATGGATTTTTTTAAAATATAATAAATATATTTATTTATTTATTTTTTTACCTTCGGTCCTTCGGCCTTTCAGTCCTACTGATAAAAAAAATTATAAAAATATCTTACTTCCGTCCATCCTTCCAACCGTCACATTAAAACATCCCTCCGCAGGAACAGCCGTAGCTGGAGAAAACTCCAGAGACACCTGGAACAAAGACCAACACACACCAACATTCCCAAATTGAAAAATAGCCACATCATACAGTACATGGTTCTGGAAACACAAATCAGTGTCAAACGGCACATTAGCAGCAACTACATTCTTACTGGAAAGAACGCTGTAGACCAGAATCTGCACTGCTGGAGCCATATCGACGCTGACAGACAACTGGAACGGACAATCTGGGAAACATCAGAACAAGATAAAGAACTGACCAACCACAAGACAAGAAAATAAAGCATCACTCACTTGGCACAGGACTCAACTTTCAGTCCCATAACTGCAACGCTGTAGGTCTGTGGTGTGTTTATGGTCACGTCAGACTTGGGCAAAACTAAACCAGAAACAAAGCGCTTTAGGTTAAGGCCTCAGATCTGTCATTGAACTGCACATACACAACAACTTACCGTATTTTTTCACCTCAAAAACTTGGGAGACTTCTCGGTCAGCAATAAAAGCCTTTAGTGTGTACATCCCCATCTGAGCCTCTGGGTTTAACTGACAAAGCTCCAATATCAGCTCCGTTGAGGAAACATTTGTCCACTGACCAATCCGGTTATTATCTTTGTCCTATTAAAACAAATTAACAGCTCAGAGAAAATCTGCAAAGAAAGAAAAGTGCAAAAAGCTGCATTGGCTCCATTCAAAGTCTTACACTGAAGCAAACTCACCTCCAACACGAGCAGACAGTACTGCAAGACAGACCGGAATAATAAACATTTAAAAGCAGTCATTGAAGTTGAAATTTCTGCATCTTAAAAGAACCTGCATTTAATTTGCTTTTCATTTATGGTCAGAACACTCAAAATGGTGAAACATCTGGTCTTACCATTTGATCAAAAGGCACAAATTTGGGATCAATGGAAACAACTCTGAAATTAACTGCAAAATACACCAACAAACTCACATATATTGCATAATGCAATATATTAAGATGAAGATTTGAAGATGATAGCTTCAACCAAGGGCCATTCACAGCTCACCTGTTTGTCCTGGATTGTAAATAAGTTTGTCTGTTTGGATGAAGGTCAAAGGTAAAGTCTGAACAGGATTTTGCTCTCTTCAGTCGCTCTGAAGACCTTCCCTTGAACAAAGAGGAAGATGGCCAGCAGAGACACTTTGGATTTCCACCCACACTCAATATCCAACATACACACACACACAAACAGTGAAAAAAAATATTAACCACACTATGTGAAAATACACAAAATCTAATTATAACCACAGCCAACCCCTCCTGTTCAGTGATCCAAAAAAAAGAAAATACACAACTACTCACATACAAAATATTTTACACTTGTAAAACAAAAGTACTGGGGAAGCTACTCTGAAACTGTAGTTTGACAAGCTACAAGCTACTCGTAAGTTAAAGTAGTTTAACTACAGTCAAGCTACCCATTTAGAAAAAGTAGTTAGCTACACTACAAGTTACAATCAAAAAGTAGCTAGCTACACTGAAACTACTTTTGCTTTTTGAACAACGTATATTATAAATAACTGAATAAGTGTCTGAGGAATGTTTTAAGTAAAATATTAAGTGTTTCAAACAAGGCAATGCAATTGCGATT
Source organism: Hybognathus amarus (assembly GCA_030378365.1). Classification (NCBI taxonomy): domain Eukaryota; kingdom Metazoa; phylum Chordata; class Actinopteri; order Cypriniformes; family Leuciscidae; genus Hybognathus; species Hybognathus amarus. Next base: position 17,045 of record JAQIUQ010005547.1, read on the forward strand.
TCAATGAGTATTGTTTTATTACACACAACACTAAAATATCTCTGTCTGTTTGTCAAAAGTGCAACAAATAGCCTACAACATAGCAAGAACGAAATATACATCCAACGTAAATTGCATGTAGAACATTTTCTCAATGTAGCAATGTAGCTTTTCCTCGCGCTACACCGCTACTTGCTGCAATAAGTAGTTAGCTACTGGAAAAGCTACACTGTTTAAAAAGCAACTGAGCTACTGCCAAGCTGCTGAAAAATTTTTAGTTAAGTTAGTAGCTACGCTACTTGTAGTTAACTACTCCCCAACACTGAGTACATTCATAAACCAAAGCAACAAACACTTTTACTCAGAAACAAAATTAACTCAGTTTAGACAGAACTCAAAACAATAAAAATAAAGTTACGTCTACAAGAGCCATTAAATTGAGACCCACGCAAAGCAGCAGTGCAGTCATATTAGCAGGTTTAAATCCTGCACTAAAATAAATCACAGGAACCCTTGGACACTGTCACACCTGCCAAAGATAAAAATATATATATAAAAAAAAACATTTCCTTAAAATAAAAAACAAACTAACTTAACTTAAAATCAAACATACCACAGGAGGTTTGCAGCACTTTACTACACATCGTCACTCGCCTTATGAGAATGCAGCCACTTACGAAACAACACACTCAATAGAACATACAAGCAATTCAGTCTCCCGTTAACCAAGAAAACTCTTTAAAATACGGAAACTTACCTGGCGCAAGGGCCAGTGCACACCAGAGAGAAAACCAGAAAATCATTGTGACGCATACCTGGCAAACAAACCACTCATATTTTTATACTCCCCAAACTGGGCACTGATAGGCTCACAGATTTGGGCAGGGGTGCACCTGGGGCGGGGGTACACATGTAGCCCCGCCCACAATGCTTCTCATTGGTTAGGGACAAAGTGCTGACGTCGATTGAGGTGGGGCCGCGGCCGTAAACTCATGACATCGATCAAAAATAATTTTCTATCCTAATCTATCTATTTATCTCTGTGTGCCTATCTACCTCTACCTACCTATCTGTCATACCCATACATGTCTGTGCTTGATAAACTATATTGCCCTCAAAACTTTTAGGATAGGCTTGCTCAAGCCAAATTAAAGTTTTTATTTAGAGTTTATATTCTTCATAAACAATTAAGTCTCTTAGGTACTACAGACAAAGCCAATAACTCTCAAGTGTATCTTCTAACATTTTCCTATATAATATGTTTAACATGTATAAAAAAGAAATTCCTTGTATGACTCTGTACTGATAATGCCATTCTTCAAAATGATTCAATATTGTTTGTTCTGTATTTTATCTAAATTAGGTGTTGTGAACTGGAGTGCAAGAGTTCCAGGTGCCCTCGTTGACTGTGCTTGCACTGTACTGAAATACACAAGGACTGCCCACCTGGGTGTGTAGGTGATGGCAGAAGGGGAGTCCTGCGTGCATTTTCTTCCGTGAAGGAGGTTGAGGGCTAGTTTTTTCAATGATGGAGGGGAATTTCAGGCTGAGTAGAATGTGTGAGAGTGTACGTGTGTGAGTGTGTGTACATGATGTGTGTGAGTGGACGTGTGTGTGTGTGTGTAGGTGATTATCTGAATATCTCTTTACACAATTTTTCAAACTTGTTTTGAAATAAAAGTTATCACTGGTATGAGTTTGGTTTTTTGAGTTGGCATGCATAATATGGTTTGCAGAGATTGACAATGTACTGTATGTAGTTATTTTAACTTCAAACTTTATTGGCATAAATGTTTTATAATAACCTATATAATGCACAAAAATAAACACGAACTATTACAGAGAAATGCTTAAAATAAGAAATATATTTAGGTGCCATTAATGTTTCAGTTATTTTGTTATTTACATGGTAAAGTGCAACAGAATGTGAAAAACTTTTAAAATACTACAAAGATTTTACACAATACTCTGTAATTCCTTATACGCTGAACTTGGATCAGGCATAGTTAAAACTATGGATATGTGCTCCACTCCTTTTTGCTGCTTTCATTATTACTTTAGAGATTTTTAATACTTAATAATTTTATTAAAAGTATTATTTCAAATTTGCACGTGTTTTGAAGCATCGACATCATTACTGTACCACTTAACGCAAATACGATGCACGTGCTTTCAGCGTGGTATATATATATATATAGCACACAAAAAATGTATATATCACCTCTATCACCTCCCATATACACATACATAGAAAGAGAGGCTTCTTCATGAACCACAGGGATGTGTAATGGGCAACAATGCAAATTCTCTCTTGCAGACAGTAAATAGAGACTGTGTTTTTAAACATTTACATTTGTGGATGAAAAATGTACTCAAGATAATTCAAGTGTTTAAAAGCATTTCATAGTTTTTGTCTTTCATTATAATTCCTAATGTGATGTTATCTCTAGTGAAACTGGAGATAAGGCTCAAGCCAATCATACATCAGAATGTGTTGCTGTGAGAGCAGGAGAAAAACAAATGATCCGTGGTCTCTATGTTCTAATCACAGAATATACAGTTAGCTCTAAGTTAAATCTACGTGAGAGGTTTTAGCGCGATTTAGTGCGTGAGTTTTTCTCGTTAACCTCATTTCCTGTTTACCGTGCATGGCGTCGACGTCATAGCTGTGCCACTAAAGAATGAGAAGCGTTTTGGGCGGAACTGCACATGCAGCCCCGCCCTAGTGCGGCCCCGCCTTGATCGACGTCATCACTTTGTCACTAACCAATGAAAATTGTTATGGGCGGAGCTGCACGTGTAGCCCCATCCCAGGTGCAGCCCCACCCCGATCTGCAGGCTGCAGCCAGGTGTACTTGGCTACATTCGGCACTGATAGGCTCACAGGGTTAGCATGACACCAACCAATAACAGCAAGGGATATACATACCCTGCTACAAATATTATAAGTTAAAACACTTTCAATCATTGATCTATAAACAAATGGATTCAGTGACTCAAACCTGGGATTGGAGATAAAACCTGACTTTTCAAATGAGCGTGAACGTGAACTGCGCGTGGCGTGCAGCTCATTCATTCCTGACAGAGTGAGCGACGCTCTCGTTCACGTTCATTGTATGAAAAGTGATCCGTTCAGTGTTCGGCGAAATATTGAACGCGTTCATGCACAACACTGCGCATTACATAAAACTTCTAAGATCTAAATGGAGTCTTTTTTAAAGAGAAATTTACCGGTAAGATGAGCAGAGGAGAAATATTACAGCCAACACCAAAAAATGGAAACAATCTTTCAGTAAATGTGTGTGTAAAAGAGTATATGTGTGTGTCCGTATGAGGGTCAGAGAATGACAGTTTTCCACTGTCCCAGTCCAGATGAACTCTTGATTCTCTGCAGTTTCTCGTTCACCGGGAGGAAAGTTGGTGATTGTGGTGGGACATGTGCTTTATATTCACCACAGTAATGCCCCACCAGCCAGATTCCACTCCTTGAGAATATCTTATTCCTCCTTTGAGCGGATTCATTCATCACTCCAGGAACCAGCCCGTACTGTCTCCGACCTCAACATCCCAGCAGTGAGACCCTGAGTCAAAGCCCTCTGAGCCAAGAACACACGCAAACATGTTGAATCTCTCTGGATTATCAGGAAGTGTCTGTTCCTCATCGCTGTATGTCACACTGGTCAGATCATCAGACAGGATGAGATTACAGTGTGCAGTGTTGGGGTCAAAGGTCACAGGAGCTGAAGCAAGAGAAAGACACAAACACGAATCAAGACAAGTGACTCTTATTATGAAGCTGAATTCATTGTGTTCTTCTGTACTCACTGTATTCAACACTTTTCTGCATCTTCTGTAACACAGTGAACTTCAGGTTACTCAGGTGTTTTGGCATATTGATCAGCACTCCAGAAATGTTCTCTGGATCCGTCAGTCTACACTGGGAAATTCTGGGAAACCATTTAGGAGTCAGTGATGCTGAAGGTTTGAGCTCAGCACAATAGCGAAAAAGGAAAAAACAATACAAACCTTTTCATAGTGGCATCATAGTTCTGTAATAACAGAAATACAGAATAAATAAATTAACACTTTTTTTAAAAGGGCATATTTGCCTTTCGTAAAGTAAATAAACATGCTTAATACTTGTAGGAATAAAGCATCTTCAGTGTTCATTTCCTCCTCTATAGCCGTGATTGTGGCAGAAAGAGATGACAACTCTCTGCTCATCTCCTCAATTTTCTTCCTCATCATCTGACTCTTTTGCTCTTCTTCCTCTTTCAGTGATTTTTTCCTGGCCGCCTCTTCATTACATAAACTTTGGCGAAGTTTCAAAAACTCCTCCTTGATCAATTTCTCAGTGTATTGAGCCTGAAACTGAAACCATTGACATTTCAGATGAATGAATGATATTCTAACATAAACATACATTTTACAAAGATGGGGTGCTTCACAACTTTATACCATAGTAAATCACGTACCTTAATATGTTCTGCAGTTTGAAGTGAAGTCTTTTGAAACTCCTGAATTATTCTCAGCCTTGCCTGCAGTGGTTTTAATGCAGTTTTGAGTTTCTCCTGGAAGAAATCAACAGAACAGGTTAATATGAAATTGTTTGTTTTCAGCTCATGTATATCTAATAAATTAAACTTATATTTGGGTCAAAGAACCTGATCAAAACAGATTCAGCAATTATTTTATATCATAGGTTACTTGCCATCCCAGTCAACACATAAAATCATGCGATAATGACAGGGACAACACCTTTCTCATACTTTGATTCTCACAGTGTGATTAATAGGCGAGCTCATTGTGAATTTAAAATGTTGAGCAGTGACATCACACTACTCACACATAGTGTGATGATCACAGACAGTGTGATTAGTATGTAAGCTTGTTGTGAATTCAAAATGTTGAGAGGAGGCAGTTCAAATGTCAGTCACCAGGGGGACATTACACTTCCTGCTTCTCAACACTGAAAAAACATGGATACAGCAGGGATTTGTTCATATGATATTATAATGCCAATATGCACAGTGACCTGGCCTCATGTCAAAAGATCACTGCATGTGAACCAGCCATCTTGCCAGCTCAGGTGTGGAATCACCTGGCTTTAGTAACCTCACCAGCTGATTTTACAACTGACTGCACAGACATATTGCTCTCTGTTTTTTCAGGATGTGTCAAGTCTTTTCAAGGGGAAAAATAAATAGAGATTAAGTAAAAAATAATAATAAAAAAATAATAAAAAACACCTGCATCTGAATGCACCTATCACACTGAAATTATTTAAGTCAATTGCCAACACCAGGCTGAAAAGAATACAAATTAAACAAGGAAACTGCATTTTTGAAATACATTGTTGATGGAAATAAAATATGAACTTCTACTTGATGCTTGTGATATAACTGATCAAAATCAGATTTGAGATCACAGTGATCTCACACTAAATGAACAGAATGAGAGTTTAACACAATGGCATCACAGTGGTCTTACATGGGGAGCTCCTAGTATAAGCACACAGTGACCTCACATTGTGACCACATCATTAATATCCTCGGAGCTCATGGCAAGATCAAATTGTTGACTGGGATCACACGGTCCCTTATCACGACGTGCAATATTATCAGTTTAAGTTTTATTCCCTTGTTACATAATTTTTAAAGGGTATTTGGGCTACTATTTAAAATAATTATATCCCGGTTCAAGTTTGTTGATAACACGAAACATAAAAAAAAAACCCAAAACATCTAAAAAAAATAAAAAAACACAAAAAAAAACATAATTTAGAACATAAACATAATAATAATACATTTTTTTTTCTTCTTCACGTAATACATTACCACAACGTTTTGTAGGAATATTTCCAGAAAGTCTTCTTTCTTAGCATTTTTTATGGCTTTTGGGTTTTACTGTCAGATAAAACAAAAACAAACAACAACACAGTTATTCAAAATAGTCTCATTTTACCCTAAAACCGTATTCTGGACAAATGTGGGCAAAATAGTTTTGATTTGTTTGTAAAAAATACTTCCCTTGATCTGAAGATTTTTCCTAAGTTTGCCTCCTGAACACACAATTTTTTTGACTCAATTCTACAATGTTAAGTGGGTGATTGAAAAATCCTTAATCTTGTATTTGGGTCAAAAATGGGCACCCATAGAAATGAATGGGAAAAACTAATTTAAAGCACTCTAAAATAAGCCAAAATAAGACACCAGGTGACAGCAAAGTCCATTCATCAGGTTTAAGCTTTAAGAACTTATTGGAATGATAGTTTAATGTAGTTAAAAAATAAAATAAAAATAAAACTACATAGTAATTAATTTATATAGAAATAATTTACATAGACAACATGATACTTTTTGAAGTAAATAAATTCAAAAATACCCCCAAAATAATAAAAACACCATAAATGGCAAGACAAAACTTTACCGAAGACAGTGATATATATAATAAATACAAATTAGGATCACACCTGAGACCTCTGTGCTCACATTTGTCCACTATTACAAGATTACGGGCTATAAAGTGAATACGGTTTGAGGGCTAAAGCAGATAATATTTTTGTCCTAAAATACTAGTGATATTTGGTTGCAGTGTTTCCAGAGATCCGATAATGAACGTTACCTTTGCTGCTGCAGCGGTGTCCGTGGAATGTAGTGGGATGGACGCAATGTTGTTGTCTTCATCATATGCTGCTGTGTCCATCAGTTCTCGTCGTCTCTTCACTTCCAGTGAAGGAGTTGACTCCGCACATCGTTTCTCTCTCATCTTCTTCCACGTATCCTTAATAAGCCATTTTATTCTCTCAGCGTCTTTGGACACGCGGTCGTATCTTAATAAGAGAGTTCTGCATATGCCGCAGACAGCCAGAGTCGTGTCCTGAAGTTTGCCAACTAATTCCTCCAACACAACCGTATATTCCGCTTTGTTTTCAGACTTGTGTCCGTGATAGAGTCGATGCTTATTACATTTGTTTGGATAGAAGTCCTGACCACAAACCAAACAACCATTTTCCACTTTCTTCGGTTTGGCCTGGTCAACGTTTCGCGTAGACTCCTGAGCCATTATTAACAGCGATTTCAGATTTACCCGCCCCTAAAAACAAACAGTAGTTTTCAAAGCGAACCGTGATTGGTCGCTTTACATGTCGGTCACATTATTTCTTCCGGTCTGGGCCATTTATCTCTGGCTCTAGGTCTAAGATTGTCCTTTTTGTCCCTGAGCTAAAATCATATTGATATAGGAATGGAAAATGTTATAAAAATTAATTTAACATTTAGTTTTATTTTAACACAACAAATGAAAGAAGGAATGAAAGGAGAAAGCTTTATCCCTGCACATGCAAAAATAAAAAAAATATGTCATCGTTTAGCTTACCCTTACAAAAGATTAGCCTTGTAGAAAAATTAAATTTTTGGACACAGTAATAATGCAGTAGCCTATAATGAGCCTAGTTTTACTGGAGTACAATTGCAGATTTACTGCAATTCTACTGTTAATACTAGGCTACTATTCAAATGCAATACAACTGCATTACAGCTGAAGTATTATTCCAATACAGCTGATAATACTGCAATATAACTGCGGTAGTAGGCTACTGCATTACATAATACAACTAAAGAACCTTTACTGAAGTGCAATATTAATAAAATGCTGTAGCCTATAATACCTTTGAAACATCACCAGAATATACAGAATGCATTTTATTTTCACACATTTGCAATATAATGAATTAAGGTACAAAACAACAACTGCAATGCAACAATAAATGTTTTTTATTTTTTTATTTATTTATTTATTTTTTACTTTGAATAACTGGCTGAGAGTTGAGTGTTTATTACAGCTCAATGCTATAATGCTAACTCATGTCTGTGTTTTGGTCTACAAAATGATGTCTACCTGTACCACACCATTCAGTCTTCAAAGTCAAAATAATGACAGCCAAAGAAAGGAATGGCAAATCCGAAAATACAAAGCATTTTTCTGGGTATAATCTACAAATCAGCCGCATAATATCTATCATAATGTCTGAATATATAGAATAGGCAACTGGAAAACCTATGTCTGAAATGTTTGGGAATGCATAGACTAATGTCAATACTATACAGTGGTATTAGACAAGATTTTCTTTATTTCTCCCTCCAGATGGCACAAATCTCCCTTAAATTGTAGATGTGTTTTCTGCTTTGAAACTATATGTATTGTGAAAAGCGCTATACAAATAAGTGTAAATTGAATTGCATTACATAATTTTAGATGAAATTGGTGATCTATAGTAAAAGAAAAATGGGGTGTATTGAAAATTGTGGACTTTTTATTTTAAGAATGACATTTTGGAATAAGAACAACAGAATGCAATAGCCTAATATTATATACATAAGAACAAGTGGGCTCTTTGCATAACAAATGTCTTAAATTGACATCTAATTATTTATAAACCTTTTGGAACAAACTAAAAACAAAAAAAGCAAATGTATTAACTTTATTGTCTGGTACTTTAGTTGTTAATAGTGACTATGTAATACCTATTTGTTCTTGTGGCTTAGAATAAAACCTAAAAAAGCCAAATTAATATTTTTTTCTCTTTTATGACATTTATAATGTGTTTATACTTTATTAAACTAGAATAACTACTTATTAAAAAGTTGAGTGCACCAAGACAGGCTTTTAATATTGGGTTGACAGGCCTTGCCTGAAAGTTTGAAGTAGTTTTAAAAGCTTAGGTTTGAAAGTTTAAGGATCAGGATGGGCTGAAAGGGAAGGTTTTAAAGGTGTACTGCACAACTAGGATCTATGTTTACTCAAATGTTTTCAAAAAAAGTTATAACCCTAACCTGGAAGGACATCACTCATATCGCAGTACCAAAAACCCCATGTGCAAAAATCCTTGAATGCCGTTTGGCCCATTGATGGGACATCAGTACTCCTCAAATGGATAGAGCATCTACATGTAAAGAATTTTCATCTAAAAAAGGTGACACTAATGGACACCACGCAATTTGCTTATCGAGCTAACGTGCTGGATAAAGTCCAGCAGCATTTGAACAAAACTAAAACTCTTCTGCCTTTAATACATGCACACCCAAATATACCTTCAGCGTGATGTAAATGTCAACTACGGGCCGGTCCTTGCATCAAAGCGCTGCTTCAGCAAATCCGTGTGAACAGCACTTCATCCGACTGCCGTTCCTCAGGGATGTATGCAACTGTATCCCCCCTGTTATATCATGTTAATTGCAGTGAAGTTCAATGTAACAACAGTGACCCACTCCTTCCAAGTAAGCTGATGATACAGCTTTGCTTGCTTGCCAGAAGGATGTAAATAGTCTATTTCCAGTATGTTGACAGCCATGCCTTCTGGTTTGATAACAGCTCTCTACACATTAATATCACCAAGATGAAGGAGCCATGATTGGAAAGTTGCGCTCAAGCTGGCAGCACAGGATGTGAAGCAGGTCACCGTGTACTATAATAGACAGGAAACTTGACTTTCAGAGCAACACTGACTGCATCCACAAGAAGCCAAAGCAACAAACACCATTTATTTAATGGTGAAAAATGTATAGAAATCCTGGTTAAACATCACAGTAACATTCAATTTGGTAATTCATTAATTATCAGAAACTTTATGTATACTAATACATATCTAATATATAAATAAACAGTATTTAACATAATATGAACTAATATGTATTAACAGTGAACAACAGTATGTTTATAAATGAACATGAATAACAAATGCTATTAATGTTTAGTTAAAGTGAATGTCACTGTTACTGTTGTTCTGTTTAATTTTGGTGTTGTGATGTAAGGATCGTTTTTACTTCGGCCCATACTGTATGTCTGCTTATGTTCAATGATTAATTCAAGTCTATATAAAATATTTATAAATGGTATCTGTCTGCATGCTTTCAGCCAGTTTCAAAGACCATTCTATGACAATAAAATAAAATGTTTTAAGATATGTCAGTCTGTTTGTAGTAATACATAAATAAGTGCATATATTTTAGATCTCATTTCTCTTTTATTTAAAGAGGTGCATTCATATGCATATAGTTTCAAAATAATTTTTTGCCTATTCAACTGAAGTATCCATTATTTAGCATTTTGCTCATAATTGTGATTTTCAGTTTTAGCAACTCACATAGAACCTTGAGTTTGGCTCTCAAATGGTCTTATTCAGACAATACACTGAGGCCTGACACTCCTCTCAACCACACACACACACACACACACACACACATAATTTCACTGACCAGCTTATAGTGGTTTGTGACTTTACTGTACACAGTGAGAAACAATATAAAAAGAAAAATGATTGTGCCTCTAGAGAGATCACACATCTCTCTGTGATAGCTTTTGTTCATAATACAGTAAATATTCAAATCAGGATACACAACTAGTCTCTATGCATACTCAAGAGGTGAACATTCATACATAATTCTAATTATTTTTATAAACATTTTTTTTCAACTGAATTTTGAAAAAACAAAAAAAATCAAAGAAAAAAATAGGAGAAAAGAAATTATAGGAATAGTTTCAATTTTTTTTGTTTTTACATTTAGACCTCTGTTTACTTGCAAACCAGTTGATTCTGATTCTAGCTTTGTGTTTTTCCCCCTTAGAGTCATCAGTACATGCTGCCATAAGTGAAAACCCCTAGATCAGTAAAACCTCTTGACGAGATACAACAAACATATGTTGACTTTGGGCATTTATTAAATCATATGGTATGTGTTCAAGCGGAGATTATTTGATACCCTAAACTAGAATGCGAGTATACAGGCCCGTGTCCCTCTGTGAAACATGCCAGCATGTATCTGAGTTACACAGCGGCTAGAGGAGAAAAAGACAAGCATGTAACCAGTGAGTTAGACGTCAGACCCAGAGTTAAACGGATTAGAAATGTGAAAGAAAGGTGAAAAGGTCTGCATGTGGATCTATGAACATAAATAAAAAATACAAACAAAAATGCAGCTGATTATTGTTTCAGAAGTTAACATAAAACATTTACTTTTCTCCACAGATGAGAACAATGTAGCAAACTGTATAAAATACCCAAATTCACAAATAAGAGAGTCTTCAGTCCCATTGTCCCAATGACCCTGTGGTATTAGAGAGAAACAGCACTCTTCAGATATAAAAATAGATTTCTCATCTTTTAAAATCCTCTTAATATTTGAGAAATAATGCTGTTCCTCTTGTAAGAGAAGACAGCACCGCTCTCTGATCACCTCCGTCGACCCCTTTAGGCTTTCGTATGTTTTGCATAATTTGTAATATATATTTCCTTCTCTGAAAATTTTGCAATTAAAACCATAAATACATACCTTACATTGGACAACAGGAAGAGGGACGGAACAAGCTTCCGAGCAGAACGACAGTAGCTAAAATCAAATGAGGAATATTTCAGTCCATTTCAAAAGAAGTTCGAAAAAACTAAAAAAAAACAAAATCTCAATCAAATGTCCGTGTCCAACCAAAAAAGAAGACAAAGGGACAAAACAAAAGCATCGAGCATTAACGAGTAAAAATAGAGATGGCGTGATCAAACCAAACATGGAGACAGGAAGACAGCGTTGCTACAAATATAACGCTAACATCTACACGAGACCCTGTATACCTCCGTGTGGTGTGACTTTATACGCTCAGTTCACGCCTACAGATATGGCACTACGTCGTCCCTCGCAGCTGGAGCAATGCCCAAAAGAGACTCACATCCTCAGACCCACTTAGCGTGGACAGAACGATCATTTCGCTCACAGGAACTCACTAACCTCACTGTGTCCTGTGCTGTATGCCAGCTTACTTAGTCCCCCGTGTGCCAGGTGGCTCATACTGAGTGCGTTTCACTTCCTCTGTCTTTACCAGATGACGCTAGAGATGCTCGTCTCTCTGGGCAGCAGCGGGAGCATGGCGTTGTTGGCGTGGTGCTCGTCCAGGCTGTGTTGGCGCAGGGTCTTGTTGTTGACGGGCCGCTGGCCGTTCAGGAGGGTGAGGGGCAGGTTGCAGTAGGTGTGCTGGGGTGGCAGAGTGCCTCCGGCCGTGAAGGGCAGCTCGTAGTCGTAGCTGCGGTAGTGCCGAGTGTTTCTGCCGTGCCAGCGATTGCGGAGCGGTACGAGCTCCGCAGGGGCGGGCGCAGCTCGGGGTGAGCCGGAGCCATGGCGGCGGACGTGGCCGTTGCCATGGAGATGGCCGAGACGGTCTGCAGGTCGGCGAAGGGGCCGGGCTCGCTGGCGTCCAGCGCGTGATTGGTGAGGGTTTGCTGGGGGCGGCGGTACGGCATGGTGTAGCGGAGCTGCTTCCAGAAGCGCGAGCCGGGCTTGTTGCTCTGCGGGCCGTTCCAGTGCACCACGCTCAGGCATTTAATGGACTGTTTTAACTCCTCCACCTCCTGGTAGTTAATGACTGCTCGCAGGTCGGCACACTCAATTAGGATCACTTTAATGTCCCCTGAAACCAGAGAGTTGCGCAGACGGGACTCCAGCTCAAATATGCTCCACCCGCGGCGCAGCACGTAGCTCGGGGTCAGCACGATGATCAGACGTTTGCTCATGTCTACGCAGCGGGACACGTCCTCTATGTAAGCTACGTGACAGACAAAGAAGAAAAACTGTAATACCAAAATCACAGATTATATGAGGGCTGAAATGAATGCACATTTGAAGACAAACACACATTTAAGACACAACAACCACAGTCATTCATGAACAACAGTGTGTGTGCGCGTGTTTTTGCATTCAAACAAAGGTGTACCTCTAAGGAGAAGTGTGCCATCCTGGAAATGTTGACTGCTCATACCTGGACATAAACATTCAGCTTTCAGACAAAGCACACATACACCTGACATATGACCAAAACAAACACATAAACGGTCTCTGATGGCTAAACATCAAATGTGCTACTTGCCCACATTTGGATTATTAATAATAGCTAAAGGGTTAGTTCACCCAAAAATGATAATTAATTCATTAATTACTCACCCCAATGCATTACCAACCCCGTAAGACCTTCGTTCGGAACACAAATGAAGATATTTTTGGTTAAATTTGAGAGCAGGATCACTACATAGGCTGCCTAAGGGATCGAAACTTGACGGCCCAGAAAGTCATTGAAGAAAATGTGTAAATATTCCTTGTGACAACAGTGGCTCAACTATAAGTTTATTAAGCAACGAGAATACTTTTTGTGCGAAAAAACAAACAAATATAATGACTTTATTCGACTATTTCTTTTCTTGCTTGTGGGCCTGAAACGAGACTTGGATAGATTTCCACGTTGCATGCGGGAGAACTGTGTTCTTCTTCGACTACGTCTTGTTCAGTTCTCGCACATGCGTTGTGGAAATCTCTTGAACTCTCGTAAGAAATGGAGTAGTCGAATAAAGTCGTTATTTTTGTTTGTTTTTTTCACACAAAAAGTATTCTCGTCGCTTGATAAACATACTTGAGCCACTGTAGTCACATGGAATATTTAAACATTTTCTTCAATGACTTTCTGGCCCGTCGAAGTTTCAAGTTTCCCTTAGGCAGCCTATAGCAGTGATCCACCTCTCAAATTTAATTAAAAATATCTTAATTTGTGTTTCAAAGACGAATGAAGGTCTAACGGGGTTGGTACAGCATGAGGGTGAGTAATTAATGACTTAATTTTAATTTTTAAATTAACTATCCCTTTAAATTATCGTTGGGTTCTACAGAAAGTTTTCACAGAATGTTTTAAGACTAAAAGTTATTTTGGTGTTAACTAAGCTTTTTTTCTAGTCAAAATAAGACTTTCTGGTCATATTAATTCTGATGAGGGAGTTTAATTAGTTTTAATTACAAATGATTAGATTACTCTGCAGTATTAGGAAGCAAGGTAAATCCAGTGCTGCCATCATGTTTATGAGATGAAAATGTCACACTTCATTATGAGTTTTCATAAGCTCTGTACAGCTGTTTGTCAATCTGTCCATACAACTTTTTATGACTGTTGTGGGTTTCTGAATACACTCCTCACAAAACAAAAAACAATTTCGCTTATTATTTCTGAAATTTCTGTGAACATCTGGTTTGTGCTAATGGAAATGTTTTACACATTTAAGACAACATTTACAAACACACCAACAAAGACATACATGCAATCACACAAAACACACATTCTGCACATACTGCTGGTAGGGATGAGATCTCGGTTCGGGGATGAAGAGTTTGTATCCATAATGTTTCTCCAGGACATCAGGGAGAATCTCCAGAGCAAAGCGTTCCTCCTCCTGTAATAATTCCTGACCCCACTGATCCAGCTCCGCCTTACTGTAGGAAAGGTACGCGTCATACTCTTTATTTTCTGAGGAGTAAAGAAAGAAAGAAAGAAATTAGAGGATTTAACAAAATATTTAGGAAATTATTCTGATGAAAATAGAGTTCTAATTACATACAGCAACAATCAGGATCAACAAATATGTAATTGCTGCAGTGTTGTGCTCAGTAACTCCTGTAGGGGGAGTGTGGCTTTACCTCCGTCTGTATCCTCCCCACCAAAGTGATGCCTGTAGCAGAGCAGCAGCTCAATCCTGTAGCATTTATACACAGACAATAACAACGCCAGCAGTAGAAGAATCGCACCCAGACCACCGGCCAACTCAACAGTGTACATCAGCTCCACTAAGAGAAATAAAATGAAAAGAGAGGCCAAATAAAGTTATATCAGCTGACAATTCATCCTAGAACACATTAACATTAGCATATCATTAATTTAAACTGTCGGTAGCATGAGTGCTGGGATAAGCAGTCATTCCACATACTAATCGAAGAATACCATGGTATTGCCATCATATTTGTGTCCAATAAACATGGTATTGTTACATAGTCATCTCATATAATGGCATCTCTAAACAGTTTCCGTTACCCTCCGGATTTGGACTACGGACGGTGTCTACGCCAAAGAACTTGATCATTTCTATTACCTATTTGATACTAATTTACATTCAAATGTTAAATAAATCTTATTCATATGTTCTCTTGCCTCCTTGAGTCTTTCTGGTAGAACTACGATTCCATGAAGCATTGTGAATGAAAATCGAATTAAAAATTAGATTGGTGGAGATTCTCTGCAGTATCATGAGTAAGTTCACTATGACTTTTTCCTCTAGGAATTCCACAGTTAGTTGAATGCTGGCGGGTGGCTCAAACAAAAAACATATACCATCATCAATTAACAACCTCGCAGCTTACAGTAGGTCTGACTTTGAAGGTTTAAGATATATTAAAAACAAATTCCCCAGTGGTGAAAATGAATGGGAGTTTTACTGTTGCGTTCTATTACAGAAACATTCCAAGTCTAGAATACTATTTCATCTGTTTTGTAACCATGGCAATATCAGTTGGAAGATTCAAATCTAATTTAAGACTTAAGTAATTTTGAGCAATATGGTCCCTGATCCCTAGCATAGGATTCTAGGTTTGCTGGCATCAGGCTTCTTGGCGAACTGAACCGACAAGTCTTTCTTTGTCAATTAGCTTCTCAAGCAAATCTACTAGTCAGATCAGCACTAAACCAGCCTGGACCAGCACGCAAATTCACGCTGCGCTAAGGACACACACAAGGAGTGAGAAATGCAAAATGACTTCAGAATGATTAAGTGCTAATGATGTTCATATTGTTCAAAGCTCCTCTGCGCTACAGCTAATGGAGGAAAATACGCAAGATATACTCGGATGCTTCAGAGAAGCTGAAAGATTGTGAAAGCATGTTTGTTTGTGTGCTCAGCAATGAGCTGAAGGAGAGAGGGGGTGCATAGGGAAGATTTGGTTTGTGTGTGTGGCTTTGAGATTATCTGCAGAAATGTGTGTGTACAGCTAAGACGATATGAAAGAGAGAGAGTGTGTGTTTTTCCATTTGTGTGTGTGTGAGAACAGTTGAATGAGTTTTGAGTTGGGCTGAGAGGGGGAGAATGTGTGTGAACTGCTGAAGCCGTCTCCTCTGAACTGCCATTTAAAGAGAAGATAGGATGCCTTCAAAGCAGCTCTCTTTAAAAGAGAGTGAATTTTAGATGCTGATGCATTTCCCTAAAGGAGAGAAAGAAAGAGACAAACAGAAAAGAGGAGGGAGACACAGGAACATGCTGTGCGGTTTATGTAAAGAAATCCCATAGCACATTAAAGGGGTAGTTTATCCAAAAATCATAATTTTCTCATCCTCATGTCGTTCCAAACCTGGTTGACTTTAGCCTGGTTAAAACCAGACCATTCTCAGTTGTAACTGAGATATGGTCTGGCAAAGCATCATAGACAAATAATTTCTAGAGGGGCGTCATCAGCGGACGACGCCGTTAGACCTAAAACCAATCAGCGCGATGAAGGATATGACGTTTGCAGAGCAGCAGCCGGTGGAAAAATATCTCCGAGTGTTGTTCTTTGCTCATTTTTTAACAAAAAGGAAACGTTCAAATCGCTTAAAAACAGACGCGATAGCCGATTTGAGCGAGGGATGTTCGATGGCGGCGTCCATCTTTGTAATGTATGCTACAAAATCTGCTTCAAAATCCCAGCGCTGTCGCCATTGTGTAAAGATGGCGCCCGCCCCAACGTTTCTGGATTGGTGCCGCGACTTTCTGCAAAGTGGAAATGGGTTTGAATGAGCTCTTTGCCAGACTAACTTTCAGAGCAAATCTCAATTTGCCGGAAGTTGTCTGGGTTTTCCCAGGCTAGTATGACTTATGTCTATTGGACAAAATAGGCGTGGCTTTGAAGAACCCCCAAACTGCTCTTTTCCATACAGTGAAAATACATGCACAAAAGTATGGTAACAGAAGGTGACTAGGGTCTGTCAAAATACTGATTTTATTTGATTGAACAAATATGTAATACTTTTCAATAATGTTATTATTGTTCAATATTCATTCATCATTCATACGACTCTTTAATTTGGTAACTTTACCGATGATCACCCAGAATTTAGCTGGATCCTGAATAACATACTGGGCTCCCATCTACCGTAGCTTTTGCCATACTGTGTAGAACTCGTTGAATGGAGGCAGAGAAATCTTGATAAAATCAGATTCTAAAACATCAAGTCCACTTTTTGCATCGCAAGTCTACTGGCAACCAACACCTGCCTTTACCCTGAAAGTTGGAACTGAACAATAAGCGGAAAAGTTGACCCATGCCATCAGAGATTGGATGAGCTAACTCCAATTTAACCAGACCCAATTTGGTTTCAAAACGAGGAACTTCGGCAGCCATGACTAAAGAAACAAGTTTGGGTAGATACCTTCAGCATTTTCAGGCTGAAGGTATAAGTGCAACTGTTTTGATAATAAGAAATCTTTCTTGTGCACCAAATCAGCATATTAGAATAAGTCCTGAAGGAGCTTATGACCCTCAAGACTGGAGTAAAGTTTATTTATTTTATCATGGTGTTTTTTTAATATATGAAAACCCCTGGTCAATGTCTGCTGAAGAAGATCAGCCTTAAAGGGTTAGTTCACCCAAAAATGAAAATTATGTCAGTAATTACTCACTCTCATGTTGTTCCAAACCCCTAAGACCTTCGTTCATCTTCGGAACACAAATTAAGATATTTTTTATGAAATCTGAGAGCTGGATCACTCCTCCATACTAGTCCATAGGCTTCTTGAGGAACTGAAACTTGCTGGCCTCGAAAAGTTATTAAAGGCATCGTTAAAATAGTCCAAAGTGACTGCAGTGGCTCAATCTTAAGTGTATCAAACGACGAGAAAACTTTTTGTGCGCAAAAAACAACAAAAATAATGACTTTATTTCAACTATTCATTTACTTCTCTCTCTGCCTCGAGTCAGGTTACTAGTTTAATAGCGTAAGCTTCTGTTATTGTACGTCACACGCATCACACACGACCAGCCTCGGCCAATAGTGAGCCTACGTGTGACGTAGCTCTACGCTATCACACTATGTTTACTGACTAGAGGCCCATAGAGAAGGAAGTAAATAGTTGAAATAAAGTCGATATTTATGTTTGTTTTTGCGCACAAAAAGTATTCTCGTCGCTTGATAAAGTTAAGATTGAGCCACTAAAGTCACTTGGACTATTTTAACAATGTCTTTAATAACTTTTCGAGGCCGGCAAGTTTCAATTCCTCAAGAAGCCTATGGACTAGTATGCAGGAGTGATCCAGCTCTCAGATTTCATCAAAAATATCTTAATATGTGTTCCGAAGATGAACGAAGGTCTTAAGGGGTTGGTACAACATGAGGGTGAGTAATTACTGACAGAATACTCATTTTTGGGTGAACTAACATTCTTTAAAACATCTCTTGAAAGTCATACAAACAACAATGAGTAAATTACAGAATTTAACCAAGAAGCAGTTGGCATGATTCAGTCGAATGAGTTCATGTGTGTTACAGTTGAATGTGTTACCTCGTTTCCCAATCTGTACGTTGGCTTGCCGTCTCCCGTTGCCGTTTTCCGCATAACAGGAATAATTACCCAGATCTACCTCCTCCAGCGAGTCTATAGTTAGAGTAATGGACACTTCCTGTTCACCCAGGTGTTCTCTGATGGTCCTGGTGGAGAGAACGAAACAATGAGCCATTGTTCACCATGGGCTGTGGAATCAAAGTTTTTTAATTAGCCCCTTTTAACAGAGGATTTTGGGGATACATTTTAGACTGAGCAGCTTGTAAAGATTAGACATTTTGGGAGGAAGGGCTTTGGGTTTGGTCGGCACTCAGCAAATGGGGCTCTCATTTAATTATAACAAAACATTCAGTCTCTTGTTTGGCTGAATCATTTGAAACAGAAATTTCATTTAAAAGATGCTGACATTGCTGCGCCTTAACTGCATGTAAATGCAAATGCATTCAGTGCATGGTGCGCGATACATTTTGCTGTGTTATTAGGATGTATTCAGAGCCGCTCTGATACAGCTCTCTTTCAGACTGGAATTAATAATAGTGTGTCATCACAGCGACCACCCCTGCTGGATATAAATAGGCTCATATACAAGCTTGTGATATCAGTAATTGAAAATGTACTGTCGACATCTCAGTGAACATTTAAAGTGTGCTTTACGGTGCACCATCTATCGTATTGAATAAGCGATTCCACAGTGGAAGCTAGTTTTAAAAGCAACTGTTTCTTGAATTCCATTAAAAATCAGTGAGCTGGAACAGTAACAGTAATACATTTGAACTTTAATATACAGTATACCATGGTATTGAATTTTAACCTTATTCTTTTACCATAGTATTTTACACTGAGCTCAAAAGTATGGCCACAAATATGTATATTTGTTAATAAATACCAAGAAATCAATGATCTAACAGCCAAGCCATCACCAACTGTAAATCTAAATGTTAAAATATTTTATATTGATGAAATAAAAAAAACAGTCTAAGCTGCTTCTATACACCTAATGTGTTTGTATATGCTTTTCAGTAAGACATCCTTAAATTAGCACATTTATTAGGCTATGATTTTTTTTATTTTTTTTGCTTTACTCTCGCTTCCATTGTGTTCCTTCTTACTTGATTTCACTCTCTCGAATGCGACTCTGGTCCATGTCCTCAATGAACTTCTCTCCTTTCATCCAGTAAACAAGTGGACTGATGTCCCCACTGTACCCGAAGAAGGCTCGGCACGTCAGGTTCAGCATGCTTCCTGCAGGGGGAAGGGAGGTTTGAGATTACACACCGAACTTCTGTTTTCTGTATTCAATCATTTCTCTGCCCAGGGATTGTTGTCTTATGTAAGAAAATGTAGGACCCATGCTGTGTTTGTGAAGACAGAGACAATTTCCCTGCAGCGGCCACTAGGGGGTCTCCATGTAATCAATGGCATATTGTAAATGAGACTCACCAGTGTGCTTCAAAAAAAGCAAGAAAATCTTTCGTTGTCATTTTTCTTGACATTACATTATAGTAGTATACAATTTCCTACTGAGAGCAAAATGCAGCTAATTACATTTCTATAAGATTTCTTTTAAAGAAATCCCTGAAAGGGATAGTTTACCCAAAATGAAACTTCTGTCATCATTTACTCATTATGATGTTGTTCCAAACCTGCATGCATTTCTTTCTTTTGAAGAAAAAAAAAGAAAGCATGCTATGAAGAATGTTGGCAATCAGTTCCAATAAACTTCCATTGTATTTTTTGTCCATACAATTGACACATGAGAACCAAACTGTTTGGTTTCTCAGAATTTTATTATCCACAGTAGAAATTAAGTCAAATGACATGATGATGGAAATTCTACAGTACAATGTGTAACACTAGGTTCATGTTCTATCTCTATCCATACTTGGTCTTAAAAAAGTTAAAGAGCTTTTTTTAAGTATTTACATGGTGTAATGTTTGATGTACAGTATTTCCTCTAGATAGCAAATACAATGTACTTATTGCCTCTTTAACTTTTAGTTTAATTTCTTTAAGTTTACTTTTAAACACTTTGAAAGCTTCAGTATTACTGAGATCTAGTATATTTGTAAAGCAATTTGTAATTTTACCAACGAAAATTAAAGGTGCATTACGGAAGTTCTGCAATTTCCATTACTGACACCAGTGGCCGTTAGAGAAACTGCAGTCTCATGCTCGTTCTCGGTGCGCACGCTCGTTGGCCACACTAGATAAGGCTTTTTTTTTACTTGCAAGGAGTTTCCATGAGTGTCTGGATTGACTGGAGGCTGGTCGCTTCTTTATGTCCAAAGAGTCCATGCTAGCCATTGCCGCTGCTTACTAATGGCTGCCATACAGATGCAAGCAAGTAAACGAGAACATGCATGACATCACGTTTTGTTAATTTTCATGCCAATTCAGACCCGACTCCTCCTCCTACAGGCTGATAGAGGCAACCATGGTGGACAGTCAAGGTGTCATTCTATTACATCATAGATGGCCCATTAATGTACAAATGAAGACTTCATCTTAAAGATATTTTTAAAGTGAAAACCTACACATAGCCCCTTTAAAAACAAAACAAGAACTACAATCCTCTAAATCAGTGAGTTTATTCATTAGTTTATGAACATGTTTATCCTCAGTGGTTTGAAGTGCTATTTCTATCTTTCTTTAGTTGCGGTTGAGTTGGTATTTCCAGCTTAAGGTTGTGATGTTTGTCAGATGTATGACGTTAATTAGGCATGTCTTAGACTACCAACGAAAAAGGCCCAGAACCAGGGAAAATCTTGCTCCAGGCCCCCAAAACAACCCAGAAATAGTGTCTGTCTCTCACCAGGATGTGAAGTACATGCAGAGCATCTAATCAAAGAGATACTGAGACCGTAAAACAGCACCATACACGCACACTGTGAATGACATCACGTCACAGAAATTTAACTGATTCTGGGTTTGATGTGTTGTTGACATATAATAATAAACACAAATTACATTTCTGGAATGCTAATGTTTAGACATTAACAGTTTCAGACCTTTGGAATCAATTACATTTAATCATTTAGCAGATGCTTTATTCCAAAGTGACTTTTAAATAAGGGAAAACACAAGCTATTCATTATTCAGGAGCATACAGCAACGCTGTGCCACAATGTTGAATTTCAAGAGTAAACAAAAGCTAGAGCAGAAGTATAACTGGAAAGAGTAAAGAAAAGAGATTTGAATTTGATTAGGATGTCAGTGGAGCAAGACTGAGAGGGGTAAGACGTCGGCCCTCTCTGGTCTGTTAATGACCAGATACATTGTTGTGTTCTTAAATTGTGCAGGCTTAATTGCTCTAGATTGAAGGCTGACCAAAACAGCACTGCAGTACTCCAGTCTCAAAATGACAAGACCCTGGATAAGGAGCAGCCCCTGTATGAGACTGTACACACTACAACTAACAACCACTCACAGCACCAGCAAGTAACTGCATAAAATTGAAACACTGTTAATGCACAAACCTGAGTTATTTTTTTAATGACTTAAATCAGTCCTTTAAGTCTGTCTGTCTGTCTGTCTGTCTGTCTGTCTGTCTGTCTGTCTGTCTGTCTGTCTGACTGTCTGTCAGACTGTCTGACTGTCTGACTGTCTGACTGTCTGTCTGACTGTCTGACTGTCTGACTGTCTGACTGTCCTATTTTTAGTCTAACTGATCAACCTGACTTTTTTGTTAAGACGCTGAATAGTGGAATAGTTTTCATAGTGGATGCAGAAAAATCCGACAGACGTCCATTGAAACTTTGAATCCACTGAACTTGAAGTCCACTGAATCATCTGTCTTTTTGGTCTCTCAAGTTTTCTGGTTTTGTATCTTTCTCTCAAACCCTTAATGCCCCATAAATGCTTAATGCTCTATAACCTTGAAAATTCAAGGATTTTTAAAGCATTTTTTTTACTCTCAGGAAACAACTTTTCTAGGTTTAAGGCCACAATGCTTGTAAGGCATATATTTCTTTTAAATTTGCCAAATACTATGTTTTGTTGGTTTTCTTTTTTCTCTATTTTTTTTTTCCAATGTTTTTGACTCTTATGCTCACTAAGGCTGCATTTATCTGATCAAAAATACAGTAAAAACAGCAATATTGTTAAAAAATTATCACAGCTTAAATTATCAGTTTTCTATTTAAATATATTCTAAAAATGTAATGTATTCCTGTGATCCCAAAGCTCAGTAAAATGAAATCACTGTAATATGCTGATTTGGTGCTATATTCAATGTTGGTGATCTATATTCAATGTTTGGTGAACTATATTCAATGTTGAAAACTGTTGTGCTCCTGAAACTGAGATACACATTTTTCAGGATTTGTTTCTTACAAATAGATTTCTGGTCTAATCATGCGTTGTGTGTTTATTCTCATGTACAGATGTATATTGCCATGACAACAGTAAAGCGGCTCTGATGCGGCATAAATTTGTAAACCCAAGCTTAAAGGGGTCATATAATGCCATTTTTGTTAGTAAGTTTAAATGAAAAATTTGTAATATACTTTTATCAAAAATTACTTATTATTAACTCATAAGTATTTTAAGAAAACACTAATTTTACCAGGTCAAAAACAGCTCTGTTTTCAGCACGCCGTTTCAGTGCATATGCCTTTAAATGATAATGAGCTTTGCTTACACAACGAAGTTGTGTACAACGCACATGGAGTGTTCCCTTTACAACAGCTAAGGATATATTTTGGACAGAGAATGGCAGCAGGAGTCTCTGAGGACACATCTGTGCAACCGTATCAGTTTGAAACCGGAGTCCAGAACAAGATGACGGCCCGCAGAAGTTCAACAATTAAGGCTTCGAACAGAACGTTTTCTGAATGGTTGGTTAACATAATGTCACTTTGATCTATTTTTGTATATACTGACAGGGTAGAGAACTGAGATACGAAAGCTATGTGTTTACTGATGTATATATTAGTTCATTGACAGATTGAGGTTACAACTAATGGTCATGAAAAATGTTTTCCGCGAATTTGCAAAGATTAAAATAAAGATTAATAAAATTTTGCAATCACTTCTTCTGGAGGTGCAGCAGGGACATGAATAATTGCCACCCGTTATTTTTTTCAGGAGCAGCTTCTTAGCAAAACCAGCTTTATACTGATCCTCGTTTATAAAGCAGTCTGGTGAGAAATGATTTGCGCAAACATGAAAGCATTGACGTTGATTGTGGGGACTATTCCCTTCGAAAACAAAACTCAGCCACTGTGTCTACAGTGGTTTAGATTTAGGAACATCAAAATGATTGCTGTGTTTGTTATTACCAAAGGGGTAATCCATCCACCAGAAACTGAAGCCGCCATTGCAGCAGACTATCACCTGCTGTTAGCATTCCATTGACTCCTATTCATTTTGGCGTCACTTTGATAGCGAATAACTTTACATCTGAGGCGTCCAAAGAATCCATTTGTCCATTATTTATTTCTAAAGAAACACTACAATGTATAAAAGGCTCTATTACCTTGTATCTTACGTTATGGCCCCGTAGAAGCAGTTTTAGTAAAAATAGGCTAACGATTGCATCATAACAAATCGACTCTTCTGTCGCACAGTTTTACAGCTTTTAGTGGGCTTCAATTTTCTCTGTTGAAATCAATGTATGCGCTGTGTCCATTTCTTTTACTATCTATGGTTATTACACTTAAGAACAGAACACTACAGTCGCTTAGACACCATTCTGCTCCAGCGTATCAACAATGGTGGACTATGATGACAGCTCGCTCAGGGCAGGTCTGTGTTGAAACGCTCAACAATCGTAGGAGGGCGTCCGTTTTATTGACGTCACAAAAACAACGGCTCAATTTAATGCAGGCGAAAACATGTAAGAAAATTAAAGCAAAAACACTGGATGGATTTTTTTATCATTATATGATGGTTGTGTACAGGCACTGCCATTACACATTTCAGTCCAATCAACTTGTAAAAGTGCATGTACATGACCCCTTTAACTAATACTTTAACAATATTCATTTGCAAGCTCCTTTTCTTTATTTCCTTAAATTATTTCCTTTAGAAATTGTTGTCTCCTCTGTTATCGCCACAATCTCGTCTGCCTTCTAATCAGGGGATAACGCACAACAGATATAGAATAATTGAGCAATTTCAATAAATCATTTAGGAAGCAGCCAGAAAAAGCTAATGTTTAATAAGGTCTGCCACCAGAGAGAGCTCTAAGCCCTATCCAGGGCCATTGTGCTGTTTTGAGTGTGCTTGAATGAAAGGCAAGTGTACTGAGCTGTTAGCTTGCGGTGTTTCGCTCCATTTAACAACACAGCCGAAACACTGACCAAGCATTCCTTGGCAAATACACACACACACACACACATACAGCCATGAATGAACGAATAGAGACCTACGTCAACATTATGACCTTCACTGAGAATTCACTTCACTTAGAGAATAAATCTCACAGCGCTGCTGCTTTAGCAGACTGAATGCACAGATTTCTTTGTATCCATCTTTTTTCTCCCCTCCACCAATTCTTCAGCTGATTTGTTCCTCAGCAGTGCAACCCAACGGGGACATGTAAGACTTTAATTATCTGTATAGAATAGGGCTTTGTGAACAGGTACTCCTCCGCAGATCCTTTCATACTCCCTGTCCTCCCCTCATCCTTTCTTTCTGATGTCATAATAGAGACCCTGCCTCAGCACCTCTCTCACCGATGTTACAGCGTGTGTGTCTGACTCTGAAAGAGTGTGCAAATGAGAGAGAAAAGACAATTAGTGCAGTTTAATCCATTTTTTAGAGCTGAGCACATTTGAATTGTAAAGGGAGATTCGTGAACAAAGAGAAAGTTTTCTTCTATAATCACAGACTCCAACACATTCGATTTAAGCACTGACTATTCTAAAGGTTTTAAAATGGCCCAAAAGCACACACACTGACACATATGTGTTCCCCTCCCCCTCACACAGGCGGCATTTCTCCAGAGGATCTGTTTCAATCTCCAAAATAAATCTAAATCCAGATATATCAACACGTCAGCAGGCCCTTACGTATTCAGCCCACTGCTTCTATTCTTCTCTCTCAGCATTCTCTCTCTCTCTCTCTCTCTCTTTCTCCGTACAGCTTTCTTCCGCTGACAGCGGGATCAAACTCCGTCAGACCCCTGGGAGATCATGAGTGGAAATCTCACACGTCATGTGACTTCCTGTTGGTATGCGCCTATAGCACAAGGCTGATTAACTGTGGTAGGCAGTTTTGGAGATTAAATCACGTTAGGATGGACTGAGGAGTCAATAGGTTAGTCAATGGATAATCAATTCAATACATTCAAATGTGAGAACCAATTCAGTTTGCTTTTAAACAAGGTTTAAGGTTTGGCTGGTTAGCAAAAGTAGCCATATATTCTGACAGATTTTTTAAATATTTTTATATCATATGCATATATACCATTCACAAGCGGGTAATATTTTTTAATGTTTTGGAATGAAGCCTATATGCTCAATAGGGCTGCATTTAAAAACAATAAAGTAAAATCAACAATCTAAATAACTATTTCTATTTTAACATGTAATTTATTCCTATAATGGCAAAGCAATTACTGCAGTCTTCCCCAACAAACACAGAATGTTCCCCTAACGTTCCTGAATGGTACCATGAGGTTATTTTTTTGGGAACCAAACAAGAACGTTATCGGAACGTTCCATGTAGGTTATTTTTAGGTTTTATTTTTATACATTGTAAGGAGAATGTTCCGGGAAACGTTCCCTTAACCTTAATTTTTAGTTTTTGGTTCTGGGAACCAAAAACTAACATTCCCAGAACCTAAATTTGTTTGCTGGGTCAGTCACATGATCTTTCAGAAATAGATATAGAGGGGTTTGGAATGACATGAGGGTGAGTAAGTGATTTTTGGGTCAACTATTCTTTTAAAGGTATCTTTTTATATTTGTATTTAATAGGACTCACATCCTCTTCAGTTTCTTTCAGCATCTAAGAGCCAGCAATGAGGATTGTGCGCTCAAATCCCCAAAGGAAAGATAATAAAATCTGGATATCTGAACAAACTGCCAGGATGGACACAAATGAGGTGTTTTTTGGACTGCAAATATGATTTGATCTGATTATTCTTCAAGCTCAGGTTGGGAAAATAAATAAAAATGACAGTTTGTTCAAGTATGTGTAACTCCTAACAGTTTGTAGATGACTGACTGTGAAATGCTCTGTGTTTGACACGTGCAAGTGTGTGTGAATGTGTTTGAGTTTAATAGTCCTCCTTTCTGAATGCAGGTGAGTAAGAGTCTGTTAACAGACTGACAGGAGGTTTATGTATGGTTTAAGCTACACCTGAAACTAAACCTTAGCAGAAGAAGGCCGGGTGTTGTGGAATGTCAGATGAAAGGATTTCTTCTTATTATAAAGTGAAGGACAGAGATCAAACAATAAAGAGAGACGCAGAGGATATAGTGTCAAGGGTTAAGAATCAAAGAGAGCTGCAGAGACAGATTCAAGTAGAAAGTGAGATGACACTGTATTTGTTGTGTCTCTATGCAAGAACAGATGATTGGTTATAAATGCCTCAAACACCCATGCCATTTTCTCCTTGGCCACATGAGAGACTTTTGACTATCTATATCAAACCGGTGTCCATTTTGCTGTTATTCTGGCTAGGACCAGCCCACTTAGGCTATGTTTACACGGAAACGATCTAAAGAGAAAACGCAAAAGTGGTGTTGCGTTATCACTTTCTATTCTGCGTTTAGACAAGCGTTATTGGTGGGAAATCCACATGCCTAAGGTGACGCAAAAGTGTGTTAAATTCTATGTAGTATGCACTCCAGGCGGCTAGGTGGCAATGTGAAGCACTTCCACAAAACAACACCAAGTCCGTGCACCTGTTTACAACCTTCACTGTCTAGCAGACTTTTGCGTTTTTACCAAGGGTGTAATCCATAAGCCAGAAGTTGAAGCCTCGCGGGAGCCGCCAATGTAGCAGAACTTCACCTGCTGTTAGCATCCCATTGACTCCCATTCATTTTGGCGTCACTTTGACAGCGAATAACTTTACATCTGAGGCATCCAAAGACTTCATCTGTCCATTATTTATTTCTAAAGAAACACGACAAGGTATAAAATGCTCCATTACTTTGTATCTTATGTTACGGCCCCGTAGAAGCCGTTTTTGTAAAAATAGGCTAAAGATTGCGTCATAACCATGGGACTTTCTGTCGCACAATAGAGACATTACCGTATAGACAGGAGAAGTTCTCCGTTGAAATCAATGGGGTCACATTTCTTTTACTGTCTATGGTTTTTACCCTTAAGACGGGAACGACGGTGGAGCGTTTTTAAGATTTCCACTCTGGGGGGTGGTTTCACTTTTTTGTGTTTTTAAGCCCCCAAAACGCAGTCGCCGTTTAAACGAAAGGCACATCTGATAAAATATTTTTACTTTTTCACCCGCGAGCGTTCTCGTGTAAACAGGGCCTTAGTAAGGAAGATATTGTCTGGATGACATTTATGACGAACCAGCATTTATTTTTGTCTGTCTGACCAGAATGATTCTGAAACTGGAAATTACCCAAAAATGAAATGAAATATACACAACTGTTGGCAAATTTATTATTAGTTGTTACAAACAAACAAATAAATAAAACAAAATAACCAATTAAAACCTATAGACCATTTCACAAGATGTAAACAACACTGGTCCAGAAGCACTTCCTGTTTCAGTTTTTTAACACTACATAAAAGCTGGGATAAAATACAACCAACAGAACATTTAAAACTGAATCAAAAAGTTAAACAAACATCTTTAAGATGTTTTCTTTACATGTGAAATAAAGAAAACAGTTACAAACTGAAACAGGAAGTGTTTCTGGACCAGTGTTTACATCTTGTGAAATGGTCTATACAAGACTATAATTTGTCAGACTAAGTCTGAATTTTATCTTGCTTATCAGTCTCTATGCTCACAATTATATATATATATATATATATATATATATATATATATATATATATATACTTGTATATTTATATATATATATATATATATATATATATATATATATATATATATATATATAAATTGTAATATAGCTATTTGTGAATGTAAATGGTCTGCAAAGTAAAAGTAAAAGTAAAAAGTAAAAGCCCTGCTTATTAGCCAACTGACATGGATCACATTGGGGCCAATTTTGCAAAATTCCTTGCAAATAGACTTGCACTACATCCTTCAGGTCCTACAGCTTTCTTCCTAATTGTAGTTTGAAACATTTTTCTCAGATATTAAGCTAAATCTCTCAGAATGAAAGTCATATGGGATTGGAATGACATGGAGGGCCAGTTAATGATCACAGAATTTTGGGTGAACTTTCCATTTAAAGAGGATACCAAAAATTGCTAGTGCATGAAAGGTCGTGGCAGCTCTTTCAGGGTCATACGCATGATTAGAAATCATGGCCTTGTGGGCCAAAAATGTGTGACAAAGGACTCTGGATTGGACTGAACACTTCAGAATAGAGATAACGCGACTTCTCTGTCAAGTCATTCCTCTTTTGTACTTCTCTCTCTTTCTCAAATTAAGCTGAAAATGTATGTGCTCAAAAATGTGAAGCGGATAACTAAGCTGCTGCTCATTGGCTGTTATGATCCCTCATTTGCCTACTGCGCATTACATACAAATGTTTATTAAACAAAGATTAGATTTAAATTAACAAGAAATAGCACAAAAATAATCATTTAATTCATCATTTAATCCACAGCTGTGGCCAGATAGCTGAAAATGGGCTTGTAAACCACAGATATCTGGTTCCAGACTATTTAGCCCAACATCCTAACAGCAGAAACACAGCTTTTGCACTGTTCCTTTAAGGATATCAGTGGCCAATCTTACCCAATAATACATTTAGATGTTTATTTAGAGAAATGCCCTCATCTCCCGATGGTTGCTTAGCAACAACTGTATTATTTTAGGCAAGGGTGATTAATATTAAGAAGAGTTCTCTGAATACCTCAGCACAAATCCTCCCCACTTCTGCGTTAAACGTACGTCTGTGTTTCTCAGTGTGTGTTTTGTGCCATCTGTGATGAAGCAAAGCAAAGGCACACAGCGAATACATTTAAATCAAGTTAAATCATGTTTAGTTAACCCCCATGGTCAATTGAGATTTACTATTTTTTTTAACACAAAACCCCAAAATGACTCGCATCAATGACAAACAAATCTTAAAATGGTAG
Organism: Hybognathus amarus; assembly: GCA_030378365.1. NCBI lineage: Eukaryota > Metazoa > Chordata > Actinopteri > Cypriniformes > Leuciscidae > Hybognathus > Hybognathus amarus. Next base: position 46,608 of record JAQIUQ010005547.1, read on the forward strand.
ATTTTAAAAATCCTTTCAAAATTAATATAATGCATATTTTTGATTCAGGAACAATGTTCAACTATGACTCAGTGTCTACAATGCCTAACACATTTTATTTTATTCATAATTATTGTTTTCCAGTGGCTAGGGATTTATTATCTTTAGCATCTGATTTCACTTTTAAATACAGAAAAATAATCATACTATTATAAAAGATAATGCAATACAATAACTATTCATAATCTTTTTCAGCTATTTGTTCACTTTTACCTATTATTTGTTTCAATCAAGAATTTACATGGTTGACAGGGAATATGCTAAATACTGTTGTTTTTTTTCTTTCATTTAATTACATATAAAATATAATAAAAGAGTACCGCTTGAAAGGTATTTTGATCAGAATTTGAGAGAGATCTACAAACCTTTTCTCTCTGCCACAAGGATCGATTGCATCAAGGGTCTTTTGGATGCTGCATTATCGTTCTTAATGTTATTACTTTGTCAATTCATTAAAAAAGACCAATTTTTGCAGTTGTGTCACCCTGACATTTAGGAATATACACATTCCCAGATAAAAGTTTTTTTTAATTATCTCAACAGCTTTAGAACTACTAATATTTATTTAAAGTTTTCAAACATATAATTATGCCATAGTATTTTATTTTTAAAATGTCCTATGATTAAATATTTTTTTTAGTCAGTTCATTTAGGCAGAAGGTTGCTCCACCTGGCATTTTGGTGTTTTAAGATAACAAAACTGGTACCAAAAATAATATTTATTATTTGAATGTACTGAAAATTAATTCAATTTAAATAGGTTTAAAAAAAGTGATAAGTCATACATTTATCTAATTATATTAAAAGGAAATCATGAACTTGGACACAAAAATATGTATGTCATGTCACTGACCCATAAACATCCCTAATAATAGTTATTAAATTAACAATTAAATAAATTTAAGGCACACTATGCAGGAATTCCGTTTTTTTTTTCAAACAGCGACCTCTAGAGTCGCTGTGGAGTACTTGTATTAAACGTTACTGTCGTAAATACCACTCACACAGAGCGTCTCTGCACTCACAAGTCCAAGACCAGGACTAGACCGAGTCCAAAGAGGTTCGTGTCCAAGTCAAGGCCGAGTCCAAAAGGTTCGAGTCCGAGTCAAGACCGAGTCCAGGACAGGGGAAAAAAAGGTCTTCAGGGCCTGAATTTCGTTTTTGCCAAACAAAATTATTAAATTTATCTTGCCTAAATGTTTGCACTCATTGCATTTTTTACAATGGGGTAATGTTGTTAAGAATCAAGGCTTGATTTAAATTGTTCAATTAAATTGAAAAAAGCTACACAAATAAATACAATAAAGACAAATAAAGAGAAACTTTTTTTTTTAATAGGTCTAACACTAGTATTCATAGACAGAAACTGAATAAAGTAATCAAATGGAAAATAACACTGGATAGTATTTTAGTCCTGAATAAATGAAACACATATGCTATCAATCCTGATTCAATTAACTTAAAGCTCTCTTTTGTTTTTTTGATGACAAAATTAATGACCTTTATTTAGCTAATTAATGAAATTTATGGTCACTTTAAGAGCTAGTGCATGGATTCTCTGTTCATAATACTGGCATGCATTTTATGCTTATTAAAGACAAATCCGACTATGTTTAGACCATTATACTCACGAAGACTCGAAACTGACACAGTTTTGAGTGTTAAAGCAATATAGCTAATCCGTGAAAAATAACTTTTGTTACTGACCAGCTGTTCTTGAGGTGGATTTTCTATTAATGTGCGCATAGTCATAGTCAGAGAGCGCACGAGGACTGATAGTTTAAAATTGCTTTAATGTTAAACTTATAAGACTTAAAAAGACGTGCAAATGGTAAGCTTTATTCATGATGCACAACTGGCCAGAAAGCAAGTGAATATTCCTTCATGTCCCGACTCCTGAACTCGAGTGTGTATTATCATGAGAGAAGAGAAGACGCGGCACCGTTGAACACTCACGCTGTTTGTGAAATTGCGTCTGGCAGATAGTTATTAAAATAATGATTTGATTTTATAATCGGTGTGGATTACGATTGCGGGAATATCCCACATTATAAATGGGAGACCTGCAGGAATCATTAGAATTGTGCGCAACACCCAGTAACTATAGTAACAGCATGAAAGACGCGCTCCGTTGTAGTGAGCACTTGGTCGGTTAATTTTTGGCATTTTCTAAGTTAACGTTACCCTGGTAGACTAGTAATAAATTAACACACATACAAAAATGTTGGACTCGGTTGAGATCAAAAGCCATATTTGGCAAGACCAGTGGCCGAGACCGAGACAAGTCCGAGTCCGAATACCAGCGAGTCCGAGACAAGTCCGAGACCATAGAAAACGGTGTTGAGTCCGGACTCGAATCCAAGACCGGACTCGAGTACTACAGCCCTGCTACATAGCCTTGTCCCTCATGTTGTTGGTGTGCGTGATGTCGTTGCCGTAAAGCATACTGTAATTCTTGCAAGATTTGTCGGGGGCGCTCTTCTCAAACTTACATTGCTATTTTTTTCAGCGGCGTCTCCCTAAGCTTTACTACCAGGACGATTCGCCCTATTATGAGTTTGTTTACCACCGAAATGACTTTAAAGCTGTTATATTAAGGTACAATTATTGCATAGTGTGCCTTTAATCTACCCTAATCTCAACCCAGTACACACATATATATAAAAGCTTTTTCCTTACACTTTTCCAGAAATATATTTAGCATCCATTAAAGTAACTTCACAGCAGTTCAATGTCGATTTGACCTCTTCAAAAACATTTGTGAAAAACTAGAACGAAAGAATTAAAATAAACCACTGACAGTGGGTGAGACAGTGAGTGACAGTGGGTGTACACCAGTCAAAAAAATGTCAGCATGTGAAAATTCATTGCATTTATTAATGGTTTGTATCTGGGTTCTCTGAGACTCCAAACAAAAGTAATGAAGCAATTTTTCATAAAGGACGGTTGATGCATGTTATCAAGCTGAAATTTTGTTTATAATCAGATTTCACAAGATTAGAACAAGCAAATGGTGTTTCACCCTGATACTTCAATGTTTATTGGTACATTTTTCGAGCCCTTGGGGCTCTAAGACCCCAAACAGAACATGAGGGTTGAGATAAACTCTCATCAGTCTAAATGCAATGTATAAAATACAGATAGATAGTCAAGTCTCTCCTGTTCATTTATATCTCTTCAGCTTGGCTAGTGACTGCAAAGAGACAGAGTGACTGCAAAGAGACAAAGGAAGAAAGGTCACCTTTTTTGTGTATTTCCATGTAAAATGTGAATCAGCCCAGTCTCTTTCAGTCTCGTTTTTCCCCTTTCTTTGTTTGCGATTTTTGAGTTGTGCTTTTGTGTGCGTGTGCACACACAGGTGTGTGTGAGTACCCCTGTTGTCATTAATAATGTTTGGATGTGATGGTTTTACACACAGCACACTATCATTCTCTCTCTATCCTTCACTCATCCCATCATCTCACATCATCATCTATTCAGCGTCTATGGCAGGGAGCATGAAAAATGATTTCGATAGCTCATATCTCATAATAAGCATGTTTATAGCAAAGTAATGGCCATATACATCATACATATCACATAGAATTACACAGTGGCATCAACAAATGCTGGAAATAACTAGCATTAGACTGAGCAATATCCTCTTACCTGCAATATACTTATAAAACTGTGTGTGTGAGTTTGCATGTGTGTGTGTGTCTGTATTTGTGCGTGTCCAATAAGATTTCTGCAGGAAGTGCTCAGCAAGGAGTGATTCCCACATGAAACGTTCTAAAAGCATTAAATATTCTTCCACCAGCTCAGAATTCTGTCTCCATCTCCCAGAACCTCCTCCGCTCGCTCTTTAATACTCTTCTTTCCTTGAAAAATCGCTCACTCTCATTTCCATCTGTCACTAAATTTCTTTCATTAGATTTTACCTGCAACTTACATCTGCACACCACACATTTGAGATTCTGAGTATGTATTTACTGGTTCATTTTAAAGAGGTCATGAGAAATCTGGACATGAAAGAGGTCATTGTACTGTAAAAACACCCTGTAAGTTTCAGAAATCAAAACTTAAAAAAAAAAACCTTTTTTTCTCCCAAAAGCAGCTTTTATTGAAAAAAAGCTCTGAAAACAACTTGTTTTCGGATTTTGTCACATTATGATGTAATAGTGCCGGCGAAAGACCGCCACTGCAGAAGAAAACTAATGCCTACTTCTACATCATCACATCTTTGGCCCCGTTCACTGGCACGTTAATGTCGATGACGATGAGAGGAGAGATGCTGGATCACAGGACTAAAAATAACATCACCTTCCAAAGGATCCTAAGGCCGTGTGTCCACCAAAGCGTTTTTCCACGCGCCTGGCGTATGTTTTCAATTGTTTTTAATGGGAGCGCCGCGTTTTTATATTCCATGAGCGTACCGATTTTTTTTTCACGCTGAAGTGCCGAGCGCCCAGCGTTTTTACTGAGCGCTGGGAGTTGAAAAATGTTCAACTTTGGATAAAACGCAGCACTCATCACTGTCACTTTTACCCAGCGGTCCAATCACAGTGGAGGAGGGGCGGGACTAATACCATACCGACCAAGTATCACAACATTCAAACTGCTGCGGAACCACCAAAGTGGTTTTCCACGCGCCTGGCTTACGTTTTCAATTGTTTTCAATGGGAGCGCTGCATTTTTAAACGGCAAGAGCGTAACGAGGCGCTGAACGCTTTTTCACGCTGAAGCGGCGGGCGTTTTTTGAAAAAAAAAATTTAAAATTTGGATAAAACACAGCGCTAATCACTGTCACTTCTTACAGCCGTCCAATCACAGTGGAGGAGGGGCGGGACTAATACCACACCGACCAACAGTCACAATATTCTTTCAATACAACGACATCAACCAGCAGAGCTAACCGAACAACATGGATGAAAAATAAATTTTTAGTATGAAACAAATTATCTGCGAAATCAGTTACAAGTAAACTGTGCTGCGGATATTATGTATCATAGCGACGAAACGTCTCAACGGAAAAAAAAGCTGCGCTGCCAAAACGCTTTCAAGCGCCCAAAGCACAGCGTGGTTTGGTGGACACATGGCCTGATCCTAGGAAAGTGCTTATTTATTTTCAACTAAGTGAATGTCTCAGTGCATCAAAATTTCTTTGTTTACTACATTTCACTGTGGATTCTTTGGTAAATAGCAATTTTGCTGCATGCTTTGCTAACAGACCTTTACTGTAAGCTATGGATTCGACAGTAATGCCACAACATGTAAGTTATCACGTTACTTCTAATGCCTGTGTAGTGTTTAACTGGTATGCTTAAGACATTCTTTGTCACAAAGTGGTTTATTGTCTTTAATATGTCAGTAAATCTCTGGCTAAAACTCCTGTTATAATCAACGATGCTGTCTACACTCGTATTTACATCATGTTTGAACTGTTAGTTATGATGAAAGCCTTCGTGAGAGTGCAGAAATCGAGCACTGTATTTATATGCTCAACAGATAGTCGGTCATTGGCTACAATGCTCATCGCTGCAACCTTTCATCCAACAGGAGTACATCGAAATTTAATGCTGTAATCAACACTTTCCACCATTAGTTAAGCTTGACAGTTGTAATAGTAAAAAAAAAAATAGTAAAAGTTTTCAAGAGAGTTTGACGTACTAATTTCATATGTAAGATGTTAGCCAATCACAGCAGTGGGCGTTTACACTGAAGTCTCACAGCAGACACGCCCCTTCCAATAGAGAGTTCAAATCAGAGGGTTAAAATCATAATTCTAAATTACGAAAAATTTTTATGTAAAAGTAATACTGACATTTTAAGTTGACCATTATAAAATGATCAAAGAAAAATGAACTCATGACGAATATTTTTCTTTACGTTATTCTAAATGTCTAGTTCAGTTAATGTTGCTTTGAATTAGAATTAAATTATTTGTTAAATGAATAGCCTAGATACTTAATTCATTACCAACTCTTAATGATTTTTTACAAATATTATGCACTATTAATATTTTATTCAATTTGATAAAGGTCAAATACGTATTTGCGAAATTATTCATAAAAAATAATTACTAAAAAGAATGGTTTTATTTTACAAGGCACAGGTCACTTTATGAGGCCACCCTTGTTGAAATCACATGATCAGCATAAAAATATATGCTATATCCCAATTATTGTACACTTTCGCTTATAGAATACATTTATCGTGGCTGACTGAGAAAAGTGCATTACATCGGTAACTGAAAACATTTGCATAATGCTACATCCTCGCCACTAGGTGTCATTATAAGTCCAAGACGACATTAAAATTTACTGAGCAAAGATTTAATATTAATTCTTTACAACTGTAACTATTTAAATTAAAATTAAACTAGAAAATGTACATTTCAATTGAATTGGAATTGAACTGAGAAAGAGAGAGATGAAACTGAACAGTTTACAACATTCACAATCACAACACAACAAAGCTAGACTCAAATGGTTTCTATTATACTGCTAAGCTGCCCACAATGCACAGACGTCTAAGCCTCAAAATTACTCATCATGTGGTCAGTGTCTTCAGTTGATGAGTGGTGTCCTGCTCTCTCTGGTCATTCTAATGGGCAGAACATGGTCAGCGCTGCCACAATATGTTCCAATCTGCTTCTGTTTCCAACATGCCTGGATCCAGAGCCAACGCCAAACAAACAGACGCAGCTCCATCCACCACATACATACACTCACACACACGGTTCAGTTCATTGCACACGCTAACAGACTAGCGCACATGCGCACAAGCACATCTCTGTCCATTACATATATTAAAACGGATGGTATGTGTGTGTTAACAACATGCATAAGGAGCTCGGATCAACACACACACATACAGTGAAATCCAAAAGAAGGCCCAGTGAATGTTTCAGCACCATATGGAGCGGCTATTGTTGGGAGACAACAGCAGATAATTAGCATAGAGGATTTGCATTTATGAGAACGACTTCCATTCAGAGCGTAAACAACATAGCATCAAAATGCTGACTATAGCAGCTATCTGTCTAGCAGGGGAACTCCTTTCTCAAACGTCAACACACACACACACACACACACACACATATAAAGCTACTGCTGAGTTAGTGCACAACTGTGCATGGCATGAGTTTAAACATTTCTCGATGAGTCTCCTTTAGTAACAGTTTGATGTCTTTTCTATAACAGAAACAGATCACACATTTGTTGAAATTGTTTTGCTTGTGCTTTTTTGAGTAAATCCATAATTCCTCTCGTTTTACTTGCACAATTGCTAGCACAAACACAATGCCATACAAAAACCACACCTCTATGTTGGGAATGTAATTCTACTGTACAGCTTACTCTGCAGTATATTGCATACTGCCTAGCCTATTTAAAAATTATACTACGTGGAAACAGCACACCACTTTAAGAGGAAAATTCATGGATTCAAAATGAATTGTGCCCACTATTTGCATGAACTTTCTGCTATTGTTTTAGCACCTGATTCAGTAACAGCACTTCAATTGTCTTGTGCACTCTTCAATCAGCAAAAATTGAGTTTAAGTTTAAAGAGTGCAGCAGTGAACTGCAATTAAGGGTTATTTGCTGGGACTGTAGAGCAACTCGCTTTTTTAAAGGGGTGGTTTACTGCTTTGTTTTTTTGCATGATTGTGTTTATAGGGTGCAATATAAAATGTATTTATGTTTTTTCTTTTTTATAAAAGTCTCATCTTTCAGTAAATTTCACCTTTATTGTAGATCTGCAGTTCTCCTATGTCATTTGAAAGATCGGTTGACTTCCTGAGTCTATGAAAGCACTCAGAACCAGGCAATGGGCTCAGATTGGTCAGTTTGGGCCGGTGTGTTGTGATCGGGCTAAACTGAGGTAGTGCACGTTGTCTGGATACTTAACGCCCATTACCTTTACGGGCGAAAGTTGCATGTGTGCTCCTGTCAAATGCACATAATGGTGTCGAATACTGTCGAATGAGACCCAGAAAGTGGCGATGGAAGAGAGGCAAGCAGAACCTCCCTAAAGATGTCTCTTACAGAAGACGCTCGTGAATGGTAGGCTAATTTGCCCATAAAGTATATATACATGAACAATACATTTACAAAATTAGTACATATAATTCAGGTCCATAATGTTTGTACGCGTTTGTCGTAGACACTAAAATAGCTTAACTAAGTGGCTATAAAGCCAGCCCTGGCATTTGATAAAACTAAAACATTAGGTCTGAAATTATACATACAAATATATTTAAAATGATTAAGTCTTAGCCTACTTAGGTTGTGGACCAACAACTGCTGCCTCTGGTTTTAAAGTTGGAACTGCTTCATGTTTTAGTAACAGTTTCTTGTTGAATCTGTATTGAATTCGTAGAGATTCTGGAAGCTGTCTTCCATAAAATGTGCAGCACAGAGAGCTAAATTATGTTGGTAATTTTCAGGAATTTAATCAAACATAAATTGTATCCATTGTTGACGAACTACAACGTCCGTGGAAGCACGAACACAGAAGGCCTGACAGCTGGTGAACATAACACTTTACACAGCTCGCAGAATAACGCACATGCCCCTTTTTTGCATATTCCGAAGGGAGGGGTTGATGCAAATGTGTGGGTTAGTGACGTCTAAAACTATTTAAACTATTTAATTAACTGCTAACACTTTTAAAAGTAGTATTCAATATACTGTACTGCCAGCTTTCTGTGAGTGACACATTTTGTGTTTGCATTCATCACATTTTGATGATTTTGTAAAAAATAGTATATATGCATTATATACAGTACACTACCATTTAAATGTTTGCAGTCAGTGAAGTTTGTTTTGTGTGAAAGAAATGAATACTTTAATTTAGCAAGGATGCTTAAAAGTGACAGAAAATAAATGTATTATGAAACAAAAGATTTCTATATAAAATTAATGTTTTTTTTAACCTTTACATTAAAAAAAAATCCTAAAAGAATTGTAACACTGTTTCCTTAACCCCTTAAGTGTCACAGGCCCAACGGTGGGCAGTAACAGTATTTAAAACAGTATTATCCTATACTAAACCTAAACTAATCTTGTCAAACTATATATCATTTGAAAGCTTAGAATGATTTTCAAAATATATTACAGAGCAGCCGTAACTTATCAATTTGCAACAATAATATTTTCATACTCTAAGGCGTGTTTAGACCTTTATTTTGAAATTGTGATGAACATGAAAATCATGAAAGAAGGGTAGAAACCTGTTTGTTTTCATGCCAAGAGTTCAAAAGACAGCCTCCATTCAATTATTTTTATAATTATAATTATTATTATTTCATATGGAAATGTAGGCGCCTTTATATGGGCAGTAATGGAGTCTGGTTTTCATCTAGTGAAAAGTTTGGTACTGCGCCCAAACAAAATCTCACTGAAAGCAAATTTTTTGAGATATCAACCTAAAATTTTTAACACAACTTATTCAGAATTTTGGCTTTGATTTTTTTGCAGTTTTAGAGTCGCCCAGGTTTTGAAAATATATTTTATATAAATTATGAATAATTAAAATTTTTAAATTGTACATTTTCATAAACTCAAACTTCTATAACTTTTTTCTGTTTCACATTCTTAATTTCACTTCTACAAAAATCTGCCAAATATCTTCTTTAAAACAAGACCAATCTTACGTCTATATTCCAAAGCATTCTTGAATTACAACCATTTAAGTTCGAAATGTGCGTTTTCATCTATTTTCAAAAAAGGGGGGTGACACTTAAGGGGTTAAAATCTTTAAGCAGCACAAATGTTTTTAACATGTAATAATAAGAAATAAGACAAGAAATTATAATTAAAAAAATGTTTCTTGAGCACCAAACCAGCAGATTAGAATTATTTCTGAAGGATCATGTAACACTGACAACTGGTGTAATGATGCTAAAAATTCAGCTTTTATATTAAAGGAATACGTCATTTATATTAAAACAGAAAACCGTTATTTAACAATTTAATTGCCATATTACCACTTTTTTACTGTATATTTGATCAAATTAATGCAGCCATTGTGAGCTTCTTTCCGAAACATTAAAAAAATTTTTACAGACCCCAAACTTTTGAATGGTAGAGTACACTGATAAAGTGTATAGCACTTGACAGAAGCACCATGCGTCACTGGTGCCCCCTCAAGATGCCCTGGTTATTTTGAGAAATGAGTGATGTGACAAGCAGATGCAGTGTTTCTGAAGTTGAAAGGCAGCGTCTGCTTTGGCTAACATGGCGCAACTGTTTGAATTTGGAATTTAATCCAGGTTTGTGCATATTTTTTTGGCAGACCCATAAAAAAAAAAAATCATCAACAAGACAAATCATGAAAAACCACGATCTGATATCGCCAGTTCTTTTGTCACTCTGGAAATAAAAGGTCAAGTCAAGTGCAATGCATCATGGGATACAATATTGCTGGCATTGTGCTCTGGTTCCATACTACATATTTTTGCAAAATGTAATAGGTCATTCGGGTAACCATGCATTCATAAAATTTGCATACTGTGCACAGTATACATATTACATACTAAGTTCTTTCAAAAATAGCACATGCCCGCCCACCCACAAACACACACACACTCACACTCAAACGGAAGCAGTTCTTACCGAGCTGCACATCCATGGCGAGAAGCTTGTTTCAGAGGGAAACAGAATCCTGGGGGGCTCTTCAGTCAGAGGAGCTGAAACAGACACAGAGCGTTATTTTTACTAAGTGACATCAAGCACCTCTGATGAAGCACACACTCTCTCCCTCTCTGCCCACACGTTCGTGATTGGATGAGTAAACTCCAGCATCTTCGCCATCAACATCTCAGCGAGAATTGTCTTGGTCTCCCCAGTTCTCTTGTTTCTTTTCTTTTTGAAGAACCCCCCACCCATGAATCCCATCCCTCTCTCTCCAGATTTTCCTCTCCCCATGTGGGCATGATGCTCCAAATTCCAGCTCATTTCCTTCGAGTCAGAGGTGTGTACGTGTCTTTCTCTCTGGTGATTATGCTGACTGTGTTTGTTCAGTCGGCTTTTCCCGAGCACAGGATTGCTGTAGGTAATACTACACGCACCATGCCACATACGTGTGTGTTTGCATTCAGCATTATGTAACTCTTAAAACTCGAGGATGTATATTTGTGTTTGCCGCAGCTCCAGATTGGTTCCGGGCTGAGTGTGTGTGTGTGCATGACGTGGGGGGTGCACTTAATAGACAGCGAGCTGGTGGAAGTTTAAGCCGCGCGATCGCTTATCCAAAATCCAATTTTCACTCGGCGGAGGAAAGCGCACTGGCCCCTCCCGACGGATTATTCCGGGTGACTGACGGATAGCAAACAGCAAATTAATGAATTATGCTTCCAGAATATACACATCTCACTGTTGACCCATGCAGCACATTTCCCTGTTAAAGTTATACAGGAAATGGACACATTAGAACAGTAAGATGGTGTGACTTAAATCACATTATGAGAAAACCAGAATCAAACGCTGTAGCCTACATCACAATTTAGTTTTATGCTAAAAAGAAAACATCAAATAAATTTGTCATCTGGTAATGCTTAATTTTCGGTAAAAGAATATATTAAAGGGATGGGTCACCCAAAACATGAACATTTTGTCATTACTTTAGGTCTCAACGCTAAGGATTTTTTTCCTACTGGCCTGGTTGTTTTTTATTATTTTTGGAAGTATGACCAACATAATAATTTTCACTGGAAAATGTCATCTAAAGCAGTATAAACCATCCACTTTTGTTCTGGTGCAGACATTGCAGTAAATTGTGTCCGATTAAATCTAAAAGTTATCATATCACGCAAAACCATGCAAATTATACCTTAAAAGATTCTAAAAATGACAATGTTAACAACGTCAGCATTGCGTGACTACATGTAATGTCCTTCCGATATGTATCCTTGTTTTTACATGGGTCTGGTTGCCAGTCTCTTTTTCTGTAGCCGAAGTACGAACAAAGTATTTTGCATTTTACTGTGGGTGAATCTGTTGTCACTAGTGATTTGAACCTTTTTGGATCCACCATCAAATTGATATGTTTAATTATATCAAGTGCTGTGAGAAAAGGCTATAAATCTCCACCTCCAACATCCTCACACGCAATATAACATACTAGCCGAGACTCCTTCTTTATATGGACAGATGAGACGTAATGACGCAAAGACATGCTTGAATCTCCTACAGAAATCCACCAGTTCCACTGGAGTTAAAAACATTATTATAAGCTTACCGTTTTGAATCGAGCTACGGCAAGCAGATAGTTTTGAACACTGTCTGGTCATATATTTTCTCAAATATGTTTTTTGGATCATTTTTAACCCAAAAAAGCTACGTACTGCAGCTTTAAATTGTATGATGTATAAAATCAATGTCACATTTGTAATCATGCTGATATTTAGAGTATCTTCATGTAATATTGGTTAAGAATTTTAAATTATATAAAAATATAAGACATAAAGGGACATTTTTCCCCCTTATCTTAAATCTGGGGGCATTCTAAATGCATTTTAATTGACTAAATCACGGCGTAAAAGCATACACTCTATGTGCAATCTACTAGGCTAAGTTACATCACGTAGTGTGTGAGTGCACTCAATAGGTTTGTTTTTATTAGGTTTTTGTAATGAGAGGTACATTAACGATGTTAAATCAACAATTACAATAACATTATATGCAAAAACCATATATATATATATATATATATATATATATATATATTAGGGGTGTAACGATACACGAATTCGTATCTGAACCGTTCTGTACAAGGCTTTCGGTTCGGTTTTCGGTACGCATTTTTAACCGAACAGTTCGTTCGGTTAATTTTTCCTGTCGACCAACATTTCGTTATTCAAATGTAGGCGCGTCTCTCGTGGCAAACGCGTTCATAATGTTAGAGACGCTGGCGTGACCACAACATTGCCCAACATCAAATGGCAAATGTAATGTAAGCGGAACAAAACTGAGCTACTCGTTATTGTGTGGTTGTTTAGATGACGGACCGTTTATTAGTTTGGACCAATGCAGCGCGAGCCGATCTTGATCAGCACTGACTACACAAATCTAGTCAAGAAAGCATTTGAATTCGCCACTGAAGTAATAACAACATCGCTGCGAGATCTAGTGAGAAACATTCACATTTCTCCGTTATTAACGGATCAAACAGTGCTGACGTGGAAACCAGGAAGAAACTTTGTGCCATGAATAAACTATCCAGTGTCCACAGATCAGCAACGTTCACCATGAATTTAATGTGTAACACTACTATCTGTAAGTTTGGCAGGGATAGTAGGCTATAATGCTTTCAAGTAACATCTACGTTGGTTGTATTTTGACATTATCAATACAATTTCTGCCTTCAAATGTTAATCTAAAATAAAACCTTTTTTTATAACTACTACAATATTAAATTTCATTTTGTCCAAGGAGCTGTTTTGTTTAATATGCTCCTAAGAACAAGTGTACCTTACCGAACCGAACCGTGAATTTTGTGAACCTTTACACCCCTAATATATATATATATATATATATATATATATATATATATATATATATATATATATATATATATATATATATATATATATATATATATATCGCACATCCATAGAGCATTTGCCCGATCAGTGCATGCCATCACATTTATATTCCAAGTTCACATTTTCATAGCATGTTTAGATCGTGTTTAGATTAGTCCTATCAGTTTGGGTTAGTTTTGTGATGAGAGAGTGAGATGGTAGTGTTAGCCAATCGGATGTTATTTTTAATTTTAGGGTGAACTATTCCTTTAAAATAATTTGTTTTTGAGAATATGAGAGTCTTTAATGAGCCTGTCAAGACTGTAACTATCATAACATGCTTTAAACGCAGCTTGAGGACATGCAGAGATTGAGAGGACGAGAGAAAAGCGAGAAGGCGAGAAAGAGAGAGAGGATGAGTCACCATACAAATTGCTTGCTGTCTGGTAGAACAATTACACAGCTAATCTGAGCAATGAGCAATGTAGTGTCACCACGACTCGAACCCACAACCATGACAAACACCCTCAATATGAAGATGCTATCGTCTCCATGTCTAAAAGTAAAAAGACAGAGAAGAGAATTCACTAAGATTGAATTGCGGCCACTGACAGCACCATTTATTTTCGAACACAGTCTGCATTGTTTGAGTGCCCAATTCACTAACGTCCACAAAATCGGTGCTGGATTTAGATATAAATGAGGTCTTTGCACTGAGAAGCTTCAAAATAGTTCAACCAGATTGTGATAGTTAGTGAATAAGCAGCTATTTTTTGCATTGAAATACTTGATGCAAAAAAGGCGCAACTGTTTAGTGAATCTGTCCCTGGGAGAGAACACAGAGAGAGAGATGAAAGAGAGAGATGGAGTGGAAATGTGGGTTGGCTTAGAAGCAAGGGATGAGTGTGACGGAAGGATAGCGTGATGCAAAAGAGGAGAGAAATAAAAACACTCAAGCCAGCACAGTGGGGAGACTGGTTATACTCAGCAGGGAGGAAGCTACAACCCAGAAAAAACTACAAGAATCAGTCCGTTTTTAAATTCCTCCATGCTCTGTTTGTGAGTTATCATCCTCTTTCACACACACACTCATCCGTAGAGTAGCTTCTGTGTGTGAGATGTGTTCACAGAGTTTGAAACTGATATATTGACAGACTGCGAGTAGGAGAGGTGTGATGGCGCAGGATCCCTCTGAGGTTCACAACTCTTTTTCACCAACACAGACACACACACACACACACACACACACACACAAACACACATGCAAACACATTCAAACTCTCGTAAATCGTTCGCATACAGGTATTTAGCCTCAAAAGGTAACTGGACATACTTAAAAATGTATAAATGTCTATGTATTAGATGCACGTTTCAAAGTTGGAAGTGTGAATTCGAGTGTCGCTCTATTGCACTTTTCCGGGCACATTTTGGATATTCTGATTCTGACACAACATCACTAGAAGCACCCGATGAAATTGATGGGAACTGACTCAACAGCATTAAAATCATCTTGCAATCAGCTGATTGAAAGTAATAGCAAAAATAAGATGCAATGCCTCATGCAATAACATTCATAAGTTATTGTTTCATAGTATGGCTTTAAGTGTCAAAATAGTTTTAAGGGCCATTGTACACTTACACACCCACACTTAAATTGTATACTTTTTTAGATAATAGGAATGAGGCGATATTAAAGCTGCAATACCTAAGATTGGCATGTCACTAGAGGGCACTACATTCAAAACAACAACAACGGCTTTGCTTGATGACGACGTGGAGGAACGCGGAATGATGGGAACTGTTGTTTTCAACTCCATCGTGGATAAATCAGTCAGACGGGAATCGAAAATTAGTTGTCATGGATGAGGTAAAGTTCGATTTCTATAAATGTTGCGTTTAATGACATGCTTGTTTTTCATTAAACTGAAATAGTCGCAAGAAAAGTCAGGTTTAAAAGTAAATAGTTATCACAGATGTTACTGTACGAGTCACTGGACGAAGCTATGGTGGAGAGGGAAGTCAAATCGTTACTAATGCATCCTGACTTTGCCCTATGCTGCAATATGCATTTAGTTTTGCATTCATTTACAGAAATCAGCTGCTTGAATGACAATTGCTGATGTTATTAGATTTTTCAGGTGAGATTCTCAATTCATTCAGTTAACGGATGTTCTGAGGTAAAGTTTTCAAACTGCAGACTCAGCAACGATTGTATTTAATTGTACAGTACAATCATAACATAGAACAGACATTATCTTCCTTTCATGTCATTAAACATAACAATATTGCTGGCCATACTGATGAGAAAGTGCGTGTCCGGTGTGCGATACTGGACTTTGTCCTAGACGTGGCGCGGCTCTTCTCGTCCGTTGTGCGACCCCCTTTACAGCCAACAGTTCACATTCCGAGAATAATTGAAAAGAATAATGCACCAGAATGTGCACCATTCCATTACAAATGTGCGAAACAAGCTGACGTTTGTTGCTTGATAGACGCAAACGCACAACTACAACTTCCACATTTACCCAGGACTACACGTAGTACGAGCGGAAACCGAGGTAACGTGGATATGACGCGATTGACTGGCGACTCCCAGCTCACCCCTGCTCACACGCCCCGTTTCCTTGGTTAAAATCTCAATTTTCTCGCGATTTAAACATTGCTTGAAACATTTGGAATATTGTAAGTTATCATCTTAACTAAATATATAACACTGGCCTTGTGATTTTGGGATATTTTAATGCAAAAATCTTAAAAGAATCTTAAAAGGTATTCCACCTTTAATATGAATTATTATCATTATAATTAAATTAATTAATTATTAAATACAAATATGATAATATATTATTATTATCATATATACAACGGTTCTACAAATACTATACTTATATAAAATATTCTATTCTATTTCACAAAAATGCTGAACTTTCTATTTTGTTACTACTACATGTTGTTTGGCTCTTATTATTAACGTTCACCTTCTTTTTGGATCATCAGTAAACAAATTCTCAGTAAACACAGAAGGTTTCATAATGATTGCACATGGGGTGCAGCTTTAATTTAAAGATACAATATGTATTTTTTTCGCCGCTATGGGTTGCTAACCTCTTACAATAACAAAGGCGTAGGTTGATGACGCAAAATTCCAGCTGAATTATGGAACTTGTCGTCAAGCTTATGGATCTAATAATGCTTATGGGTGGGTGAATACATTGATGTTTTTAACATGACTGATGTGAAGCAGGGCGCGATTGCTAATGAGAGACAGATATCGGCGCCACACGCAAGTCCCACGGGGAAGTTTGATTTTTTTTGAAGCATCGAAAATATATTTTGGTCAAAAAAATAACAAAAACTACGAGCTTTATTCAGCATTCTTCCGGTTCTGTTGTCGACCCGCGTTTAGTGATGCTGGTGACGTAAGATGCTGCTGACGTGTTATCGGTGCGCCCGAGCTTCGTTTACAGTCTAAGAGAGACGCACGCTGTAAACAAAACAATCTTCGCAAACCTGTCTAAGGATTTCGACACAGAGTACGACTTGCAGTTTTGCGCCGCAAATATTTATTTGAACCCGAATACACGGACCCACCAGATACACGTCACCAGCGTCACTGAATGCTGATTGACAACAGAAGACAATACAGTGCTGAATAAAGTCATAGTTTTTCTTATTTTTGGACCAAATGTATTTTCAATGCTTCAAAACATTGTAACTAACCCACTGATGTCACATGGACTACTTTGATGATGTCTTTATTTCCTTTCTGGACAAGGACAGTATACCGTGTATACATTTTCAATGGAGGAACATAAAACTCATAAACTGTAGAGATTTTGAAGATAAACGGAGTACTTACGGGCTTAGGAACGACATGAGGGTGAGTCATTAATGACATAATTTCCATTTTTGAGTGAACTAAACCTTTAAGGCAAAAATTCTTACTTAATGTTGCTTTAAACAGAGATAAGTCTCATTCATAGATCATCATTTTAAGTCAATTTTGATGTTAGTTAACCTGACCGAAAGGGATGTCGTCTGAGTGGGTGAATAATTAACTTTGTAATTAGTCGTTCCATTTTCTCCAGTTTGACCCATTCATGCAAATTTGTGGAGCACTGCTATACAATAAATACTATTTCAGTCAATATTAAGTTAATATTAAATAATTATTTTTCAGGATTTTTTTTCTTTTTTAATTTCGCATCCTCAGAAAAAAACCCGTCTCCGATTCTGATACAGGACCCAGACTGTTATTTTTAATCTCTTCCGTCATAGTTCATATTGCATAATTCTTTGTGCAGTGCAGGGTAAATAATTCACATGCCCCTCTGTCTGCTAAAACACAATTTTCCCATTACATACAAACCCAAAACAAGGGAACAGCTAATCAAAAACATAGGTCTGAGAACCTTTTCTAAAACACAGATGTAACCCACACCTAACAGCCTTTCTTAGCTGCGGCTTAAACTACAACATAAACCTTGTGTGAACTTTAGCCTGCAAAAGTGTCCTAGCATTAGCCAGAGAGCACGGTTCGCTGGTGAAACTAGGGCAGATTTGATGCTTGGGAGAACACGAGAATGTATTCATTGCGATCACTGCAGCACACTGCGCTGGATACGATTCACTTTTGTAGAGCATTCAAAATATCTGACTCTATTTTCAGTGATGACAGAGATTTTCATGCTATGTATTATTCCTCTTCAGATGTCCTTGAGAAATAAACTGTGAGATAAAAGGAAGCTCTGAGGGGAAGAACTACTGGAGTGGAATGTAAAAAAGGTGGAATGTGTGTTACTGCTGTGTGCGCAGGGCCATAAGGTAATTGGGTAAAAGAATGGTACAGTTTTATAAGGACATAATAATAAAAAATCATCTGGTGGTTAGCAGGTCTTAAAATTAGGTAAATACAACCTTAGATGAACAACAACACATGACACTGTGGTCCTGCAGCTAAAATGAAAAAGAAATAAAATATGTTCCTATTACGATAAAATAAACTGGATTCATACTTAGAAATACTAGCTATGGCCCTGTGTGTAAATAACATAACAGAATAAAAAATAGCAGTGTCAGAAATCCCCCAACATGCAGAAAAAATGAGTTTGTGTGTGCATTACTGGGTGACTTAAAAAGAGATTTAGGTTGTCGCACTCTCACTTAGCGGCATCTGTAATTATTCCTTAATTGAATATGATTACATAACTCTCTACTGATTATAAGCACATGTGCACACACAAAATACACACAAAACACACACACACTTACTCTTGTCCTGATTAGACTTGACAGATGCAAGGTGTTGGGAGCATGTGTAAAGAACATGCTGCTGCAGCCCCGCACTGCACTATTGGGGATTTCAAGACAACGGGGCTCCAATCAACATGGAGATCAATGAATAAACAAACAAAACACTCTCTTACCCGTGTATCATTTTGTAACCATTTAATACCTACCCTGTCACTCAGCTTCCCCTGCAGACTACAGTACCCACAAACCCTTCTGTCATCTATGGGCTACTGGACTGAATCTGAGCAACTGTCCTTGTCTGACCGTTTCCATAGAGAAGTGGGAAGAGCACAAGGTGGTACAGGTGGGAGAGGTAAAGTAAGGTTGGCATTGTCCCTGGAACACACTGTCGCAAGTCCCTCCTGGGCACACACGCTTACACTGCTCCAAACCTGCCGTTGGCATGGACACCATAGAAGTGTCCATGGAAACCACATTGTCTGAACTAAAATAGCAATAGGAAATGCGAGCTACTTTTGGAAACTGTATTCCAACACACACAGCCCTGCATCCGGAAGCTGGACGCCTCTTCTAAAATTATTCTAAAATTCCTTGGCAGAATAAAAATAAAACAGGTGACAAATGAGAGATAACTAGGGGTTTTGTTTTTTCTCTGGAGCAGGTAAATTGTGTAAAACGCCATTTTAATCACATTGCTGTCAAGGGCAAATAATTAAAATATGAAAGATTTGTGATTTCTTTCCTAGAAGAAATGACTGATGGTTTTAAGGAGATTCCTGTTCTTTTAAACATACTGTATTCATTTATTGAGACAAGATTCCAACTTTAATATGTAAAAACAGCATTTTAAATGACCTGTGGTTACTAAGTTACGCTCAAAACAAAAGCCCAAAGTAAAATTAAATAATAATGAATAACCAGAATAATGAATCATTCATTTTCAGGGTAGTTATGATAAACTGAAAGGTGCTCGAAAATGGGCTGGAGAAAATGAAATGGGATGGCAAGTTAATGTCTGATACTGAAAAAAAAGAAAATACAGTATATATAAATATGGTAACACTTTACAATAAGGTTCGTTAGTTAACATTAGTTAACTACATTAGGTAATATGAACTAATAATGAATAGCACATATACAGCATTTGTTAATCTTTGTTAATGTTATTTTCAACATTTACTAATACTTGATTAAAATCTTGTTAACATTAGTTAATGCACTGTGAACTGAACATGAACAAACAATGAACAGCTGTATTTTCATGAACTAACATTAACAAAGATGAACAAATGCAGTAACAAATGTATTGCTCATGGTTAGTTCATGTAAGTAAATACATTAACTAATGTTAACTAATGAACCTTATTGTAAAGTGTTACCATAAATGGTAACACTTTACAATAAGGTTCATTTATTAAACATTAGTTCATGCATTAACTAACATGAACTAACCATTTGTTACTGTATTTGTTATTCTTTGTTAACGCTAATTAATACAAATCTAGCTGTTCATTGTTGTTCATGTTAGTTCACAGTGCATTAACTAATGTTAACAAGATTTTAATAAAGTATTAGTAAATGTTGAAATTAACATTACCAAAGATTAACAAATACTGAAGAAGTATTGTTCATTCTTTGTTAATGTTAACTAATGTAGTAACTAATGAACCTTATTGTAAAGTGTTACCAAATTTTCTTCTAAAATGACAATTTTTATCAAGCTTGTATATTAAAGTTCAGTAATTTCACTTAAATGGCAATGAAGATTACCTATTAATTGTCATTTAAGTGAAATTACTGAACTTAAATATACAAGCTTGATAAAAATGGTCATTTTAGAAGAAAATTTCAAATGGCATTTAGAGGCTTTTGCATCTGAACTCTTCATATATATATACACACACACTGTATATACATATAAATAAGTTCTCTCACAAACTGCTGGTTTCACCCCACACGATCTGATGGCCTTACATAAATGATGTGATAAAAAAATTATGATTTGTCCCATTAAGTAAAAAAAATCTGATGCTTGTATTCATTACTGAGCACCTCAACCATTTCTAATGATTTTTTTATTCTCTGTTGCCATTTATCTAATACAAAAAACACATTCAGCCTTTTTATATTTTTTTTTGTAACTTTGTAACATTATCTTGTTTCCTCCAACTACAGGCAAAGCATGATGAATCACTGGGTGAGAAAGAGGACAGCAGACCAACCAGGTCAACATGCAGGACATCAGACTCTACAAGAGCATGACGCTCCCGTGTCCTGCCCTGATATATCATAGCACGACGGTAGTGCACTGAACTGAAACGTATTCACTGTTAAAAACCAGCCTGAATTATTACTGATAAAAATCAGTTTCAATGACTGATATGGAGTTCACACCCAAATACACACATACAGCTCACACAGGAAGTAAGTTTTCTCTGTTTGAGTGTGAAACGTGCATGATTAACTGTTTAAACGCATTTTTGGCCCTCCTGCCTCGAGAGATGATGTACAATAGGACTGATTCACATCATTGGGCACGTATTTTTGTAGGTCAGTTTCACGCTTCAAATTTTCAGAAATGCACGCGCACAGAAAGGCACAAAAAAGCCCACCGCTCCAATCGTTGTTGTCGAAAACCATGTCCGCAGTAATAGAGTGTCTGTAAGTACTCAAAAACAAGAAAATGATTCTGTGTTCTTCCGCTGAACTTCCTCCCTCGGGCACACAGGCAGCTCCACCAGATAACCCGCTGCAGAGATGTACCATCGAGGCAAGTTTCTGTAGCAATTATAGAGACGTACTGCTGTAACCAGCTCAAAACAAATTGAGCTATAGTGTTTTGATTCTGCTGTAACTGCTCCTAACATCAAAACTCTGTGTCCGTGACGAGGGTTAAATCGAGCTATGGACTAAATTTTACTGTTAATGGTGCTTTTTCCGTTGAGAATCATTTGCTGTCCTAGACTATAAGTTCCATCCAGGAAATCGTCCCTGAGAGTCTAATGCCATCCTAAAATAGGCTTTAAAATGAGCACGGGAAAAGCAGCGCAGAGTGTTTTAATAGGTTTCAACTGAATGAGGGTTTAGGAAGGAAGAGAGAGTAACATCTGACCTCTTTTCACCTGTGTGTGCCGTTTTATTGACCTGCTATAGTGGCAGAAAGGACAGAATCCACAAGGGGCCAATAAAAGTATGTTTAATCGTAGACTGAGATGTTTAAACGTAAAAATATAGATGAAAATGACCTTTCCATTGCCGGCTTAGTGTTGTGTCTGTATAAATGTCATTCTATATCTCTCTTATCTCTGTTATTGTGAGTGTAAAGTGGTAATAGAGGTCAAATGTGTGTAGTGGGAAGAGCACATGCTCATGACGCATATGAGCAGTTGTGCTCACGGGAAAGCAGGTCTGGCCTTGTGTCAAAACTCAATATCATACTTCCTCATTGTCGCTTGACCATAAAGGCCAAAAGCCAATGAAAAATAATAATTAAAAAAATGCCTGTTTTTTTTTCATTAACCACTTCATCACTGCATAAAGACCATGGTTACTACGTACAGATTATTTAAAGATGTGGTGTATAATTTCATTGGCACTAAATGCTATTTTACAATTCTGGTGCAAGTCTGTACAAAGACTTTTTGCCTATTTTTTAAGACTATACACTTTTTGCCTATTTTATATATACAATGTAATAAATGTCGTTAATTTTTACAGAAAAAACACTGTAAACATATCTTACCATTAACAGTAAAATTGTAATTGGTTTAACATCACATTATAAGCAATTCTACTGTAAAATACAGTCATATGCATGGTTTTGCAAGTAAAAGCTGAATTGCCATTTAATTTACAGTGAACAGTAAAACAGTAAAAGGACGGTTTAAAATGTTCAACAGTACAGTTTTTGCCATTTGGTGCTACAAATAATTAGCGCTTTACTTATGGAATATGAGAAGCAAATGAATAGAAAATGTTTAGCCTCTCAAAGGCTTTAAAGGGTCATTTCATAAATTTTTTTATCATTTTACATTTTCCCTGAGGTCCACTTATAATGTTTGTTAATGTTTTTCACCAGAAAAACACGTCAAAATTAATATTTCACCCTCTCTTTGACCCTTAGAATTAATCTGCATGGGGTTAGAATTAAACTGATCCATCATTACTACAATTAGTCTGAAAAATGCCAGTAATGTTCATTAGGTTATTTTGTGTAACACTTTGTTATTTAGTTAATTATCAAATTATTTTAGTGTCATGTGTCTTTATGTGTAATGTTTTGTATGGTTGTTCATGTTTTATGGACAAGCCATTTATGATGAACCCTGGTTCCTCATGTGGCTTTCTAATGTACAACTTGTATCAGTATGGTGTTATCAGTAAATATTGCAGTACAAAGCAGATTTTAACGTATTAACATTATAGAACTTAATGAAATACAAATTATTATTATATACAGGCACCTATAAGCCTGTAATACCTGAAAAATTTTCACTGTATATTATAAGGTGAATTTTTTGTAATCACGATTGCTGTAAATTTAATAGAATATGTTTTAAAGTGTAGATCATAAAATGCGGGAAGAGGTACATACAATCTCAGAAAAATAGGTACAAAAGCTGTCACTGGGGCTGTACCTTTACAAAAGGTAAACTTCCAATGTCCATTTTAGGTATTAATATGTCCATTTCAGGTGCTAATATGTACGTTTTAGGTGCTAATATGTACGTTTTAGGTGCTAATATGTACGTTTTAGGTGCTAATATGTACATTTTAGATACTAATATGTACATTTTAGGTGCTAATTTGACAATTTTAGGTGTTAATATGTACATTTTAGGTGCTAATATGTACATTTTAAGTGTTGATATGTACATTTTAGGTGGTAATATGTACATTTTAGGTGCTAATATGTACCCCTAAGGTACCAATATGCAGCCTTTGGGTACAAAAGTGTACCTTCTGAAAAGCTACAGCCCCAGTGACAGCTTTTGTACCTTTTTTTCTGAGATTGTACTGAGGTTTAATAATTAGTGTTTGTGCTTTTATTGACTTTTTTGTTGAATAGTGAACACTAATGAAAGAAAAACATTTTTGTTACTATCTTACACTGTCCTGTTATTTTCTCTATTCGGTCTGTTGCAAAAAATACATCTACAATACATTCAATTACAAAAAAAGTCTATTAAAAAAATGAAAGAAATGGTTCAAGCATTCTAATTCTACACAGTATGATTTTATAATCTGTGAAACAGAAAGGATATAAATGAGGGATGATGACTGACTATCAAGCTCAAAAAAGCAGTCCATATGAACTATATTTTGAGTCTTCTGAAATCATGTGATTGCTTTCCGTGAATAGACTGAAAAGTTGTATTGACTGAAAACTTGTGCATTAATGATATATATACTAAAGTCACTGTTAACAAAAGCATGACAGTGAGTGTGCCTGAAACCAAAAAAGAAGCAAATAAAAAAGAATACCACACACTCCAAAAAAACAACCGACCCCTCTCAGCAAGACTATCACAGCAAGTGCTCTTACACGCTGAAGAGACTTCACAAGGTACTACCTGTCACGCTCAAATAGGTTGTCCTTCGCACCAGGAAGCCTCCGAAAACCAGCTCACAGGTGTAGTTGCCGATGTCATCCTCCCTCACTTCCAGTATGGAGAGCAAGTCTGCGGTCTGTAGCACGCTGCTCCTCCACTGCTGCACATTACACTCCTGCACACCCCAGGCAAAGAAGAAAGAGAAAAACTATTAAAAACAAGAGACTACACCATATTACATGTGTTTAGCCTACACATTTGTATATTGTCATAATGAAAAAACTTTATGACTGGTGCAGGGGAATTCAATAAACATAACTGTGCTTGCCGACAGCAAGCAAATCAAGTAATGGCACAAACACGCCCCCACAAAAATCAGTTCTAAACACAATTTCTTGATCTTGCAGGTCGCAATGCTGCGATCCAGACACCCGAATTGGCTCTTTAAAATGCAGAAAGTGCTCTTATGCTAATTTGATCATCATTTGATGAATTACTGCTACCATGATAGACAAATTACACAAACACTCTTTTAAAATAATTTTCTGTTTATGGCTTTGAATGTGCGGTAAAAGCACATTGTTAATTGCCCCTGAGGCAAATAGCGCTAACTTGTGAATAAGACAAAATATAATAACCGCAATTTGCATAAAAAGGAGGTGTGTTTGCACTGAAAAGAATGACAATGGCTTGATTTAAATTCTCAGGACAGGTGCCATGATGCTGGATCGCAGGTGCTTTGTTATAAAGATGCTGTTTGTGCACTGAATGGCGCAACTGTTTAGTGAATTCACCTCACAGTATCTCACACCGTACCTTGTACCACGTTATCTGTGGTTTTTCCCCAGGCTGAATGTAATACCTGGATATCAGGGCAGGAGATGTCTTTACTCTTTCCCAGTTCTCCCTTTCTCAGTGTCAGCGCAAGTTTTGAGTTATAACACCCTGCTGTGTCATTCTCGGCAACCAGTAGAGTCATTACGACAACCTTCATACACGAACGTGGAATTCCTGTAACACGCACACACACACAGAGTATAAAAACTGTGCTTTCTACAATCAGATTAACACATACTCACTCAAAGACATTAAATGTGTTATCTCACAGATGCCATACACTAATAAATTAAATCAGGTTTTATTCTTGTATAATTCATTTATAATTCAGCCATGATAGATGTAAGATGGAACACAATTTCTCTGCAATTTTCATTTAGTGCTACAAATAATTAGCGCGCTTACTTCCGAAATACGAGAAGCAAATGAATAGAAAATGTTTTCTCAAAGGCTTTAAAGGGTCATTTCATTAATTTTTTTTTAATCACTTTACATTTTCCCCGAGGTCCACTTATAATGTTCGTTAATGTTTTTCAACAGAAAAACACGTACAAAGTGCGTATTTCACCCTCTCTTTGACCCTTAAAATTAAACTACATGGGCTTAGAAATTAAACTACTGATCCATCATTACTACAATTAGTCTGAAAAATTTGGGGTAAATGTGTACAGCTCGATTTAGGCCGTACATTTTTCACATCTTCGTGGATACCACACTGATTTACCTTTGATTGATTGAGATAAATATTTTCTTTGTTATAATGTATGATTAGCAAAAATAAAAAAATTCTGCATCTGTGTTAATGAGAGAATCAAAGTGGATGAATGTTGCTTTACCTTTATGATGTCCAAGCAAGCACACTTAAAATAGCATTATGAACAACGAACATCGCGCAGCATGGAATTTTTTTATGGAACTGTAAAATAGCACTAGAGAATGTTTGCACCGTAACACCGCCTCCTTTTTGGCAGTGCAAGTTTTCAGGGAGCGGCAAAGTTTATTTCCCAGTTTACAGACGGCCATCTGTGGTACAAAGCCGCTTTGCGGGGGTGCAAAATAGGAATTATCTGTGCGCTCAGTGTAAAAGTTATTTGTGCCGGGTGCAAGATAGGGCCCATTGAGTTAAAAAAATGACAGTATTTTATAGTAAAATGAGCAGTTATTTATTTAATTAAAAATGATTTCTCATCATATGACCCTGCATTTTGTTTGCATTAAATTCAAAGTCAAACTAAATTACACAGCTACAACGTCACATTCGGACACACACACACACACACACCTATATACACACTCTGTAACTCAGAAGCATTGCATGTGCAACACACACTTCTCTACATTGATGTGTGTCTCCATTAAAAGTGCATTAGTGTTTGTTTTGTCCAGGGCTTTGAGTTTTATAGCTACTGATAAGATTTGTTGAAATTTGACCTTTTCAGTGTAATGACCTCACACCTCCTACCGGGTTACCATGGTTACAGTGTGCTTGGGGCGGCAACCTGCAATGCACTTGTCTTTTCGTAAAATGCATAAACAAATTAACCAACTAAAATATCTATAAGCTCCCTTTCTGCCCTATTAACTGTATAGCAAAGACTATTTTTCCACACTCAATATTTTCAGAGCACCCGCATGTGTCAGCAGAGTCTTGTTTTATCACCCTATAAACCTAGAAAGAATACAAAAATATCTGTTCTCTCCTGTTGGTGTGTTGCTGAAAACTATTGTTTATGGCTTAATCAGCTCAAAGACAGTCTCAGAGGAGAGAAAACACAGCAACAACAACTCTATTTCCTGTTGTTAACTGGGTTCTTAATAAAAAACTACACAGGCAGCCTCCTTCTTAGGCAACATCCTAAGAATCTCATAGGTGGCAACTAGTGGCAATTAATTAATTTCTAGGGGATCAATGTTTGGCTCAGTTAATTTAGGCTGTTATACATTGCTGATAAATGCTGTAATCTCAACAATATGCTGACAAAAACTGTTTTTCTCCATTGTCACTCATTCTGAAGTAGCTGTGCATACTGACAAATTCATACTGACTAACATATAAATCATCAAAATTTCATTACCGATGTAAAAAGGCAGTAAGAAGAAATTCGAACTAGAATTCAAGGGCTGTTTACACTGAAGGGCAATAACTATAACAATGACTATAACTATAACGTTTGAATACTTGTTCTAATACTGTGAAAATAGTGAAGTCCACACCCAAATGAAGAAAAATATTGTTGGAATCACTTTCAGAAATATTTTTCTAGCTGATTGAATGATTAAAACAGCTGATTGTTTTAACAGCTGATAAGGTTCAGCGCACGCATGGGTGCACATTCCCGTCTGTGACTGGCAGCAACTGTTCCCTGCATGTTTCAGGAACAACGAGAGTAGTCCCTAAAAGAGCTTACAGAGATAGTTTGCATCTTCTTAAAGATGACGTTCTATCTGTGTGTTTCTGGATGCGGTCGTTACCTGGGATCACGGGATGGTCACGAACGCTGTGTTGTGTGTCTGGGCTTTGAACACGCACAATCAGCATTCGGTGGATGAGTCATGCACCCATTGCGGGAAAATGACCATCTCGGTGCTGCGGTCAAGACTCTCGTTCCTGCAAGGGGGTGGAATCCGTGCCGGCTGCCCCGTTCCAATCCTTCAGCGAGGGTTGCTTTGGCCGCTGACACGGGTGACCTAAGGTGAGCATGCTACCTTTGGGGAACAAAACCCCTAGGAAACCTCACCCTCTCATGCTCCACAACCATTTGAGCTGCCATTGGGGCCAACTGGACCATCATTGAGATGTGTACCAGTCGTATCCTTTGGTGCTCCCGCGTTGATCAGATGTCAATACGTCCATTCGGACGACATCTCGGAGCCGCTACCTCCTTTGGGTGTGCCAGCGGTGCCCGAGGTGGACCCGGAGATGATGACCATGCTTTCCATGATGGCCATTCAACGAGGCTTACAAGGCCTGTGGGGAAGCTGCCTACCACTCCCTTCAAAGACCAGGTAGTGAACCTGGAAGCACTGAGCAATACGTAACTGAACCAAGACACACCAA
>JAQIUQ010005548.1:0-198817 GCA_030378365.1 Hybognathus amarus
TATAACGTTACAACAACTGCTGTTTTTTTTTTTTTTGTGTGGTGTGGGGAGGGGTGTTTGACTAGTCTCCGTGAGGCACATACGCGTGATGCAGCCTCTCTGCTCATGCACGCGCCGTTGTGCTATGTATGCTCATGTGCGCGCAGAGGTTCTATCTTGTCTTAGTTTGGGAGACTTTAGCAAATTTTCGGGCATCAGGGAGACAGACGCTATCATCAATATGCGTACTCTCCCGGAGCTTCCTCCGGTGAGATTTTGTTCGTCACTGACATGCTGGTTTTCGTAGCACACTGGACGAGAAGTGCGCAGCGCCTCATTTAAAATTCAAACACTATTTCTCTCTCTAGGACTCCTGAGACTGGGAGTGTACACCGGTGACCGGCGGCAGTGGCACATTCAGTCTCTGGTCGCGGCGCCCAGCAACGGCTCAGGACCTTGTTCAAAATCCTGCCTCGTCACAGAGCGCATTTACATAGTTTTATATACAGTTTATACTTTTATTTGTGTCAAACGGTCGTTAATGTAAATACTGACTTCACCGTGTGCTGCAATAGGCTACTTTTACATTCATTTTCAGAAATCAGCTGCTTAAATGAAAATTGCTGAGGAAAATTGCTGAGGTAAAGTGTTCTGCAGACTTAGCAACGATTGTATTTAATTGTACAGTACAATTATAACATAGGACAGACATTATTTTAATTCCATAATGTCCTTAAACATAACAATATTGCCGGCCATAAACTGAGAAAGTGCGCGTCCGGTGCCTCTTTCCTAGACGCGCGCGCGCTTCTCGTCCGGTGTGCGATACTTCTGTCCTAGACGCGCGCGCGCTTCTCGTGCGGTGTGCGACCCTCTTATGACACCACACATATTGAGAAACGGGCATCATAAACAAGTGATTAGCAAGTGCTGCATGGTGCATCTCAAATTGTCTCTTAATATTTTACTTTTTGAGAGCCTTTTTCAGTCAACATTTGAAAATTAGGAGAGCCATATAAAATCCTGAAAAGAGCCATATATGGCTCGCGAGCCATAGGTTCCCGACCCCTGCTCTAGGGGTTCCAAGTACGCAGCGCCTAGGGAACCTTCTGAAGGTTCCGACACAAGACCTTTTCTCTTTCAAGAACGCATTTTACTGATCATTTTACATGCATTTCTCACATACAGCTCCTTAAATACAGTGTATTGTGCAGAATCTGCTGAATTTCTGGCCTTGTAGCAGACATCATGCATCAACAAATAACAGCACGTCTGCTGTTCACTTGCATCTGAAGTAATAACGATTGATTTAAAAGCATTTGGTGAACAGAAAAGTACATCTGTTATTTTCTCAAATACATCCGACATGTTCTTTGGTGGAGTTGCTGGATGACAGAACTTTGTTTGAATAAGAAATTAATGTATAAAATCAAAAAAAAAAAAAAAAATCAAAAAAAAAAAATATATATATATACACACACATGCTCGGCTAAAAAAACTTATTAGATCGGGCTCATTTTTTTTTGTTTTTAAAAGAAGTCTCTTCTACTCACCAAGGCTGCAATTATTTGATAAAACAATACAAAAAAAACCCCCAGTAATATTGTGAAATATTATTACAATTTAAAACAGCAGTTTTCTATGTGAATATATAGTGAAGTGTAATTTATTCCTGTGATCAAAGCTGAATTTACAGCATCATTACTCCAGTCTTCAGTGTCACATGATCCTATCAGAAATTATTATAAAATGATGCTCAAGAAACATTGTATGATTATTATCCATGTTGAAAACAGTTTTTTACATTTTATTTCAGGATTCTTTGATGAATAGAAAGTTCAAAAGAACAGAATTGATCTGAAATGGAAAGCTTTTGTAACATTAATCACTACCATTCAAAAGTTTGGGGTCAGTAAGAATTTATTTTTTATTTTTGGGGGAAAGAAATTAGAAAATACTTTTATTCATCAAGGATGAGTTAAATTGATCAAAAGTTACAGTAAAGACATTTATAATGTTAGAAAAGATTATATTTTAAATAAATGCTGTTCTTTTGAACTTTCTATTCATCATAGAATTTTGGGGAAAAATGGTACACGACTGTTTTCAACATTGAAAATAATAATTTATGTTTTTTGAGCATAAAATCAGCATATTAGAATGATTTCTGAAGGATCATGTGATGTGTAATCAGCAACAGTAATGATGTTGAAAATTCAGCTTTCAAATTAAATTTTAAAATATATTAAAATAGAAAACAGTCATTTTAAATTGTCATAATATTTCACAATATTACCTGTTTTTTCATTAAATAAAGCAGCCTTGGTGAGCAGAAGAGACTTCATTTAAAAACATAAAAAATCTTACTGATCTAAAACTTTTGACCGGTGGTGTATATATAAGCTGTGACAGTTAATCTGGTTCATTTCTTCTTATTTTTAGCTAGAAGTAGTTCTGTATGGGCAGTTACTTCAAAATTTTGAATGTTAATTTCAAACCCTGTCTAATAGTAATGCTAATAGTTGCAATTCTGTCTGTACGGTCGATAGCGTCAGTCTGGTGTCTGATGATGTCATGTGTCTGTTTAGGTGCGGGCGGATCAGAACGAGGTGTTGCCATCTCACGTCAGGCAACTGGGAGGTGACAGCAGATTCTAGCTTACGACTGAGAACGCACAGACCATGTGAGTAAAACTCCCTCCAACATACAAACCAGGATCTTTATGACTTACATGCAATACAATACAATGTTTATTTATGAAGCATAACTCAAAAACAATCCGAAGTTGACCAAAGTGCTGTACAAGAAAAGAGCAAACTATAAAACGACAAGTCAAGATACACTTAAATACAGGCATGTGAAAAAATAGGTAGGCAACATTCCATCGAAGTTGATTTATTTTTTGACATATTTGGACAGGCAAACATTGATTCACAACTATTAATAAAGTTAATATCCTACGACAAATCTACAAAGAAAATGAGCTTTTTCAATCATATACTCTACAAAACTCCCAATAGATATGCATCTCTTCTTTAGAGAAGTAAGACATCCTTCTCAATCACTATCTAGTATTGCATCTAAAGTAACATCTCGTAGGCATTTTGCTTAATTGTCCGCTCTAACATTGGCTTGCTGGGATTTTTGACCTCTCTTGCATTCAATAGTCTTTCAGGTTTTCAGTGGGATTCAAGTCTGGGCTTTGACTAGGCCATCCCATGAACTCTCCATTTCTTCTTTTTGAGCCATTTATTTACTTACATGCATCCTCGTTGAAAGGTCCACTTGCTGTTCAGCTTCATCTTTCAGACAGATGGCCTCACGTTATCTTCAAGCACTCATTGATGTGATGCAGAATTCATAGTTGAATCAATAAATGCGTCCAGTCCCACAAACCATAACACTTCCCCCAGCATGCTCCACAGGCCATATGAGGTTATTCTCCAAACATTTCCTCTGGTACTGTGGCCAATTGGGCTGGGCAAAAAAAAAAGAGATTTTTCAATAATCCTCCAATTTTCAGCCTCAATTTTTCATCTTGCATCAAAATCTGTCTATTCATCGTTGCATTTGAAACATAGCGTCTGAAATAACAACATGAGGGAGAGTCATTACTGACAGAGTTTACATTTTTTGGTGTACTATCCCTTTAACCCTCTGCTATGTCCCTCGGTTATTTCTGGACCGAATAATTTTCTGTTTTGAATTATTAAAAATCACAGCTTCATCAGAAGGTTATGATACTTGGTGATTTTTTTTGGCATTTGGTATGTGAATACAAAAAAAATTAGTTCATGATCCGAGCATGCTAAGTGGTCGTGAAAAAATAGTCACGCTCGTGGTCTTCGGTCAGAAATGACCCCCATAGGAAATGAATGGAAAATGTACAAAAACACAAACATTCAGTTTTTTTTTGTTTTTTTTAATTTAAAAAAAATTTAATAAGAAATAGTTTTCTGAGATTGTTTCAACTATATATTCTGAAATCCAAAAAAAAAAAAAAAAGTGTTCATAAACAGCCGGGTAATTCCACATGCTTCTCCATAGAGAGCTGTACATGCCATCTAGTGGTTACACCATGATTCTACACTTTTTCTCTGTACTGTAACCAGATGGTGCTAATTTTCTTCAAAAAACTTTTTTTTTCTGAAGGCCTAGATTCTATATTAAACAAAAATACTGCTTTAATATTTTTTTTTAAAATATAATGCATAGAGAGAAAAATATATAAATATTTCCATTGAAAAAATAGACCATAAATTTTGCATAAATATTAATAAATTCAATCAAATTGTCCTCAAAATACTAAATTAAGAAAAAGAATAAATATTATAGAATAAAAATAAATTGCATTGGTTTTACTGGGATGGAAGAAGTTTTATTTTCAGGCCTCCGGTTACTTCTGACCGGGAAGGCCCAGGACGTCACCTCATAAAGGAAGACCGTCAAGAGGGTTAAGAACGTATTGATTTTTATATTGATAAACAAGACAAGAACACAGAGTAAGATTATTTTTCCTTGGGGTGCATGATCTTACTGTATCACATAGTGTTTCTGAAAGCACGTGTCTGTTCTGCAGATATTTCCTGAGCACAGAGGGCTCCCTCACCCGCGGCAGCTCTTCAGGTGAGTTTCCTGTCCGTTCATGTGTGTTCCTCTACAACAAGCTCTTGAAACAAAAAGCAAAACATATTTTTGATACATTTTTAAACTCAAATAATAAGATCCCTGTCTCTGATTGGTCCGTTTTGTGTGCAGTGTGTCCACAGTGGACTGTGCTTTCTGTCGATGTCTGACCTGTGAGCGGAATAAATCTCACTGCACGTTCTTCAGTGCCGTTTTTAGCCCGACCAACGTAACACGCCCTTCTGCACTGCAAAGGTACGAGCATCGTGAATTTATCATTCACTCTTGCATTACAGTCCATTGCCCCTGATCTGTGACCTTTCACCCCTCTGTGAGCATTAGCACTGCAGCACACTGCAAACAACGATGTTCTTCTTCTGTGTTTCTGTCTTTTCACTCTGAAAAAATGCTGGGTTGTTTTAACCCAAATTTGGGTCAAATATGGACAAACCCAAATGTTGGGTTAAAAAATGTAATTTAAAAATTTAATCCAACTTTCACTTTCAGTTGTAATTTTTTTGCTCATTTAAAATTTTAACCCAACATTTGGGTTTGTCCATATTTGACCTAAATTTGGGTTGAAACAACCCAGCATTTTTATTTCTGAAATCAAGATACATTTACTGGAGAAGCAAAATGACTGAAGATTTAAGATCTAAATGATTAAAAATAGAAGTTTAAATCAAGAAAAATATATTGATTAAAGTCAGAAAAAATTTACTTAATTCAAAGAGAAAACTAGTTTTTTACCTGAACCTAATAGCATATTTTTTTCTTGATTTTTGCTTGAAACCTTTTTGTGTGTGTGTGTGTGTGTGTGTGTGTGTGTGTGCAATTTTTCAGAAATCTCAAGTTAAATGTGTTGATTTAAGAATGTTTAGATATTTGTACTGGGAAACAGGACAGAAATACTAAGAAAATTTTTTTTTCCCCCTGAACCCAATAGAATATTGCATAAATACTATATGCATATAAACTTTATATAATGAATATATGCATTAAACTTTATATTGAACAGTTCAGTTTTGCTTCTCAAGTTAATATGTGTTGATTTAAGAATGTTTAGGACAGAAATGCTTGTTGTTTTCTCTGCAGGTCCAGAAGCGTCGACAGTCATCATACACTCTCTCAACACTGCCAGTGAGTTTTCACTTTTCCATCTCTTTTCCCGCTCACAAGATCTTAATTCTATATTTCAGGATGAACATTTAGTTACCAGTGAAATTCAAAATTCACAATTCTCTAGTCCAATAGCAATACCAACAGCTAAAACTACAAACTAATACATATTTCAAAGGTTATTCAAGGCAAGTAAACGGTCATTTAATAAAATAAAAACAAAAAAAAGAAGAAAAGCTTGATTTGTGGCTTTTGAGAATGGATATCGATTCAACCACATTTTAAAAAAACAATCGAATTTTTTTTTTTTTTTGCCCAGCCGCTACTCTCTAGAAAAAGGTACAAAAGCGGTCACTGGGGCTTTACCTTTTCAAAAGGTAAAAGTTTTGTTCATTTTAGGTGCTAATATGTACATTTTAGGTGCTAATATGTACATGTAGGTGCTAATATGTTCATTTCATGAGCTAATATGTACATTTTAGGTGCTAATATGTAAATTTTAGGTGCTAATATGTCCATTTCATGAGCTAATAAATTATGTACATTTTAGGTGCTTATATGTAAATTTTAGGTGCTAATATGTCCATTTCATGAGCTAATATGTACATTTTAGGTGTTAATATGTACATTTCATGAGCTAATATGTACATTTTAGGTGCTAATATGTACATTTCATGAGCTAATATGTACATTTTAGGTGCTAATATGTCTATTTCATGAGCTAATATGTACATTTTAGGTGTTAATATGTACATTTCATGAGCTAATATGTAAATTTTAGGTGCTAATATGTCCATTTCATGAGCTAATATGTACATTTTAGGTGCTAATATGTCCATTTCATGAGCTAATATGTACATTTTAGGTGTTAATATGTACATTTCATGAGCTAATATGTACATTTTAGGTGCTAATATGTACATTTTAGGTGCTAATATGTCCATTTCATGAGCTAATATGTACATTTTAGGTGCTAATATGTACATTTTAGGTGCTAATATGTCCATTTCATGAGATAATATGTTCATTTTAGGTGCTAATATGTACATGTAGGATGCTAATATGTCAATTTCATGAGCTAATATGTACATTTTAGGTGCTAATATGTACATGTAGGTGCTAATATGTCCATTTCATTAGATAATATGTCCATTTTAGGTGCTAATATTTACATGTAGGTGCTAATATGTCCATTTCATGAGATAATATGTCCATTTTAGGTGCTAATATGTACATTTTAGGTGCTAATATGTCCATTTCATGAGCTAATATGTACATATTTAGGTGCTAATATGTCCATTTCATGATGCTAATATGTCACATTTTAGGTGCTAATATGCACATTTTAGGTGCTAATATGTCCATTTCATGAGCTAATATGCACATTTTAGGTGCTAATATGTACATTTTAGGTGCTAATATGTACATTTTAGGTGCTAATATGTAACATTTTAGGTGCTAATATGTACCACTATGGTATCAATATGCAGCCTTTAGGTACAAAAGTGTACCTTTTTTGAAAAGGTACAGCCCCAGTGACAGCTTTTGTACCTTTTTTTTGAGAGTGTACTCGTCTGCCCTGTTTCGCTATCAAATAACTCTTATAATGTTGATCTCTCTGTCAGGTTATTACATCCTGGAGATAAGCTCAGTAGCTGAAAGCTGCTCTCAGATACAAACGCATCCAGCTGGTCGAGTACTAGGAGCATCCAGACCGACCACTTCGGTACAGTATCGCTCGCTTTCACCGCATAAGACACACCTGTGTGTTGGGTTGGCACTGCTGGAGTTCAGTATCTTGCTCTTGGCCAAAAGTGATGTTGTTAATGACCCTACACTCTTAGAAGAAAAGGTTCTATATAGAACCTTAAAAGGTTCTATCAGGCGCTTCATATTTGGAACCCCTGAAAGGTTCTATACACTCTTAAAAAAGGGTTCTATATAGAACCCTGGGGTTCTATTCGTACTTGGCCAATAGAACCTTTTACCAAAAATAAAAATTGGTTCTATATAGAACCATTATGGAGTTCCATATATGAAGCGGGGGATGGAACCATTTTCTGGTTCTAAATAGAATCATTTCTTCTAAGAGTGATACAAGTTTGATTAAATCATTAATATTTGAGGAAAACAGTAAACTCATTTAATAAGGTAATTTCTTCATATGCCAGTCTGGATAAAAATGATGTCGGCACAATTTTACATGATTCACTCTGTTACCATCACTAACAAAACAATCGACTCCAAGCACAACTATGCAACATGCTTTGTATTGTGAATAATATCTGAATAAAGTGTGAAGATGCTATTGAACTAGATATTCATACGCAGCACTGAACTGTCAATCATGTGTGTTTGCCAGAGTTGCCGCTGAAGATCGCCTATCCACCCGATTTCTCTGAGTCCCGGCAGTTACGCTCTTCTGCTGATAATGTAAGTGTGTGTGTGTAAATCCAAGGTAAGCTCACAAGAGTACAATTTGCAGCTCTTGGCAAGATGTCACCTGGTGCCTCCTCGCATCACCGTCATTGTGTGCATGATATCACCTTAAAAATAAAATAATAAAGGCTGATAATGGTTAAACTAGTATAGCCACATTACAGCCTACACACACATAGCAAGAGCTTCACATCTAGCCATTCACACACAAACTATTCATCGCTGCACTAGCAAAAGATGGCAGCAATATTTCACTGAACTATGAACTTTTCATAGTTTTGCTCCTGGAATGAAACCGAGAAAACGTTAATGTGAATTTTACATAAAATGTTGGTATTTTTAATAAACCTGTATATAAATATGATTACTGATTTTGCAAATCAAAATGCCAAAGCATAATATTCATACAAAAGTGATATTTCAAAATTGACATGATTGTTACAAAAATCTGGGCTTCTGGAGAACAGCTGTTTGCATCAAGTTTAGGGTAACACACTCATTAGAGAACATTACTAGTAGGCTATCTTACAGATAAACTGTTCATTAAGCATTAGTTTCAGTTTTTAAAAAAATGTTGCTGATAATTTTCTCACTCATGTCATCCAAGATGTCCATGTCTTTCTTTCTTCAGTCGAAAAGAAATTAAGAGTTTCTGATGAAAACATTCAAGATTTTCTCCATATATGGACTTCAATGAGGTCCGAAACGGTTCAAGATCCAAATGAAGAGTTTCAGTGCAGCTTCAAAGGGCTTTAAATTATTCCAGACGATGAATAAGGGTCTTATCAAGTGAAATGATCGCTCATTTAATAAATAAATAACAAAGTTTAAGTTTTATAAGCTCAAAATGGTCACCTTGCTCTTGTTCTGTGATGCACGTTTGTGACTTTTCGTGTCATTTGTGTTCATTCAACGAACGAAATGAAGCGAATTGACTTGGAAAAAGATTCGTTCATTTCGACTGAACGAGTTCGAACAGGAGAGTTACGAACGTGCGTCACAGAACAGAGCAAGGTGAGCATTTTTGCTTATAAAACTTAAACTTTGTTATTTATTAAATGAGCGATCGTTTACAGACGGCGACGTAAGACCCTTATTCATCGTCTGGAGTCGTTTAAAGCCCTTTGAACAGTTTGCACTGAAACTGTCTTTTGGACCTTGAACCGTTTTGACCCATTGAAGTCCATTATATGGAGAAAATCCTGGAATGTTTTCATCAAAAACCTTAATTTCTTTCGACAGAAGAAAGAAAGACATGGACATCTTGGATGACATGGGGGTGAGTAAATTATCAGCAAACGTTTTTTAAAAGTGAACTACTCCTTTAATTCATTTAATTATGTTTAGATCTTTGTACTGAGGAAAAAAGACAAAAAATACATAATTTTTTTGCAGTGCAGCAGAACTGTAAAGCAATGATATAAAAAGAAGTCTCCCATGATGCCATGGTTTTGTGGACAAATGTTAATTTTAATCCCACTGGACTCTATGCACAAATGCTTACAATGGATCCGGCATATAAAGTAGAGGCGCTACTATCAGATCTGGGTTTATGGAGGTGTTCCTGTCCTTCACTCCTAAAGCCCTGTGATGTGAAGTTCAAGCAGTGGTGGGGAATTAAATGACTCTTTGTGAGTAGAAAGAGCTGTGAAAACATCACGTTCTGTTGGCGCTGTAAACACACAACCAGAGAGTGGAGATCGAAAAGCAGGCTGTGATGATGTGCTGATGTGTGTGTGTGTGTGTGTGTGTGTGCAGTGATGCTGCCCCCGGTGGTCAGCAGGTGAATGAGCAGTACGCTGGACTGGGACTCTGTGCTGGCTCAGCTCGGACAACATCATCGTGGCTTGTCTGGATGGCCGGGGAAGTGGTTTCCAGGGTCAGAAGGTTTTGCAGGACGTGCACAAGCGTCTGGAGAGCCGTCGAACTGCAGGATCAGCTGGCCGCTGTTGAGTAAGAACGTTTACCTGCTGTTTTCTTCAGGGTCATCGAATGGAAAAGTTGCTTATTATCATTTAACCCTTGTGCATCAATTTAAAAAAGTTACACATAGGTAAAAGAGGACAAAAATGTCCATAAAAATGTGACGCTTTGGAGCACAGACTTAAGTTTGGTATCATTTTAAAGAAGACCCTTTGCAGATTATTGCTGAAGTAAAATAATAACAAGTAAATCCAAAAAAAGTTATATAGGTATAAGTTTATGAAAATTATTTATATAAAATATATATTTTATAAATCAGGTTGAACTCAAAACTGCAATAAAATCAAAGCCATAAATGTAAATAGGTTGTGTTCCAAATTTAAGGATGATATCTCAATAAATGAGCTTTCGGTAACAGTTTGTTTGGGCGTAGTAACATATTCTCCCCACTGGGTGCCAGTAAAACCCCACTGGTGCTCACAGTGATTGGATTTGTTATTTGCAGTTTTTCTCTCTCAGTGTTACAAACACACACATGCACACACACACACACACATATTTTTTATAACACACATACTAACCACACTCTGACATCCATACCAACACACCCACACAAATATTGTTGCATAATTTATCCAGTTGGCTCTATAGTATGCCGAAGCAGAAAACAGGAATAAAGCGATATTTGTTTTATAGGCCAAACTTAAGAAAAATGGCACCATCTGATACAAAATACTAAAAAATAAAATTTTGAAGCCTTGCCATCAGAATGAAAGCCTCTTAACAAAGATTGCATAATTTTATAGTTAACTGAACCAGGGATTAAAAATAGCAGTTTTAATGGGTTTCAATGGGGACATTTTTGTCCAAAAGGTGCTGAGGGAGTATTTTTTGTACATAATGCAAAAATATTTTTTTAAGTAAATGATGGTGAAATAGTAAAATTCCAATAAAATACACACCTGTGGCAAGTTTTTTGCAGTTAGCTTTAACACAGGCAAAGCGATCAAAAAAATAAAACTGAAAAGGACAAAAATGTCCATAAGGATGCACAAGGGTTAAAGGAGAACTCCGGTCAATTTTAACATTGAGCTCATTTTTTTATACATTTGGAGTGCTGTCAGTACAGACAAAAATGACAAAAATCGGTGTTGCCTACACAGTGTTATCCTCTTTTTTAAAATTCGCACCCTGTTGACTTCAATGGGGCATGATCTAAACCTGCTTCTAGCCTCTTAAAGGAGTAGTTCACTTTTAAAAAAAACATTTGCTGATAATTTACTCACCCCCATGTCATCCAAGATGTCCATGTCTTTCTTTCTTCAGTCGAAAAGAAATTAAGGTTTTTGATGAAAACATTCCAGGATTTTCTCCATATAATGGACTTCAATGGGGTCCAAACGG
This sequence comes from Hybognathus amarus, assembly GCA_030378365.1. Classification (NCBI taxonomy): domain Eukaryota; kingdom Metazoa; phylum Chordata; class Actinopteri; order Cypriniformes; family Leuciscidae; genus Hybognathus; species Hybognathus amarus. Next base: position 11,491 of record JAQIUQ010005548.1, read on the forward strand.
TTCAAGGTCCAAATGACAGTTTCAGTGCAAATCGGCTTTAAACGATTTCAGATGATAAATAAGGGTCTTATCAAGTAAAACGATCGCTCATTTAATAAATAAATAACAAAGTTTAAGTTTTATAAGCTCAAATGCTCGCCTTGCTCTGTTCTGTGACGCACGTTTGTGACTCTCCTGTTTGAACTCGTTCATCAAGATGAACAAATCTTTTTCAAGTCAATTCATTCGTTGAATGAATCAAAAGACTTCGGAAAAAGATTTGTTAATTTTGAAGAACGAGTTCGCAGTGATCAGAGAAGGGCTCATTCAGCACATCAGGTGATTGTTTAAGCATGTATGGGCTAGAAAAACGTCTATTTTAAACATGAAATGTTGCGCAATACACCTTTAATGTTCCAGAAAGGCACTTTATTGTACAGTATACAGGCATATTGACACATAATCCACATAAATAAGTAAAACACAAAAAACCACTTCACATTTACTTTTTCTCGTGCTCTGTGTGTGTGTGTGATCCAACACTGCACACACTGCTGTGAAATAGCTAACGAAATCATGCTTTTGTTCCAGGTACATGCTGAAGTTTCCGTACATTGACCGAACCAGGATCGGTGTGTTTGGTCGGGTAAGTCGCAGGTTAAGTATCTGTAATGCTTGAATATCACTGATCCGTCTTCACACTTCCTTATGTGTCTTTCCGCAGGATTATGGGGGATATATCACTCTTCTTCTGATCAAATCCACTGAGAACTTGTTTAAATGTGCAGTGGCCATGTCGCCTGTGACAGACTGGAATTTGTATGGTAAGTTATTGTGATGTGAATGTGATTTAAAACAATAATAATAGTGTACTGTAGCATGAAAAGTCCCTTCAGCAGTTCTTCTCTATATCAGTGACAGTGGAAATGACATGCATACTTTTTTATTTTATTCAAAAAGGATGAATAGACTATAAGAACAATGAGTTTTAAATCTAAGTAGTTTATTTGCCATATCTAATACCCATAAATGTTTCACATTGTCGACAGTATTTCAACAGAGATAGAAAAGATAGAAAATAGCTAATTTGATGTGAAAATATTGATAAGTTTAGTTTCAAGTTTCTGTGAAGAGTTTCTCTCTCTCTCTCTCTCAGCTTCGGCGTTCTCTGAGCGCTATCTGGGACTTCCTCTCCAGGACGACAGCAGATATCAGGTAAGTGCTGGTCAGATGATGATGTCCTCAGACTGAACTCTGTGGTGACGGACGGTTTGTTCCTCTAGTTCTCCAGCGTCCTGCAGAATCCACAGGGTTTCCGAGAGCAAACGCTGATGCTGCTGCACGCCACTGCTGACGGTCAGTGTGTGTCCGTTCACAATGTACAATTCACATACAAGCTCTATTAATAAATGATTAGCCACTGGCCTGAATAATTCATGCAGATATTCACTTTAAGTAGAGATGTCCAGAGGGGATATTTCCCACATCTTCTCCTCCTGTACCTGTAACTTACCCTTGTATACTTGTTCATATTTTTTTTGTCTAGAAAGCTTAATATTTATAATTTATTTGTATTTTTAATGGAGAGATATTTTAAAATTTTTACGTCTAAATTACTAGATTTAATCAATATTGCAGATGCTCACACAATAACACAAGCAAAAACTCTCACATTGTGTGTCTCTGCCGACCTCTTGTGGGAAAAAATATTATAACATGATGTTTCATGACTCTAGCCACTAGATGGCCTATATGTGGAGTGAGTTAACCCAAAGTCAGTCTGTTTTTCTTTTCAGTTTTTCATTTCGGTGTATATTTAGACATTTTAAAATCATTTTGGGAACATTTTTAGTTCTTATTGTGACTGATTTTATTTGAAAAAAATGTAAAAACATTGCACATGTTATATGACCCCCATCCCCGTGCTTTAGTCTCATGCATTTATTTGTGTGGTTGTTTGTTCTGGATTGTTTTGTTTTTTTTACAAATAAAAATGTTAAAAATCCCTATTTTCCACTCAAAATGACCCAAGGGAAGGATTTGCTACTATTTATTTTTTTTAATCCAGTCAATATTTTTGTGTGTATTCCAAGTTCAAATGCGACAAATCTCGCAATGATTAACACTCAATTTTAAAAATTGAAAGAAAATGAATTTCCTAATTTCCCAAGGACAGGATGAGGGACTATATAATAATACGAGGAAAATGTTTTTTGTTTTTTTTTTCAATTGCGTTATCACAAATAAAGCACAACTGATTGTGGACAATATTTAAATAAAGGGTGAATGTGTAAATTTTCCTAGGCCTGACATCACTTTTGGCCACTACTGTATTTTATTGTAGCATAGCATTTGATTGCGATACTCTGCCTTTGAGCCATTCTTGACATTTTTTTTTGTTTTTTCCCCAGCGAACATTAATTTCCAGCACACAGCCGAGCTCATAAAGAACCTGGTGAAGGTGGGAGCGAATTACACACTGCAGGTACTGGGAAAAACACACATGTATAGATGTAGGAACTATATTGTGAGAGGAGGGAGGGCTGGCCTTTTTAGTTTATGCCTATAGTAGGCTGTGTTTTATATCCTGATTGACTGATTTTGCACATGCATCGCCACAGAGTTAACCTTTTCAGCCTCTGTCTTGTTCACTTGACGTCTGTCACACACAGCTCAGTGTGGCCGCTCGGATTTACCTTCAATGAAATCTAGCCTTAGTGTAATGGACAGAATTACTCAAAAAATTTAGCTAGCTAGCTACCTAAAAGTTAAATATTTTTAATATAACTCAAGAGATGGTGAATGTGTGAAATTTCATGATTTATGAGTGACGAATTTTCAAAAAATTATTTTGCTACCTAAAAGTTAAAGATTTTTTGTGTCACGCATGCATGTCTATTTCCCTCGTATTAAATATAAAACGCATGTGGAGTGATATTTTTCCATTGTCTGGACTCCTTTATTAATGGAGTATGTCAACAGACATTTCAATATATTGGTATTTAGTTTTCTGAGAATTTATATTTCAACTTTTTACTGCAAATGTGGAAATGCACGCTCTTTGGTCCATCAGTGCTTGAGTCGCCATATATCGGAAAACATTTGGAATGGGTCAGACATTATTCTGACCACTTATAAGTGAATTTCGTATTGTATCTTCATTTTAATCAGTGTTTTCATCAACAAATTGACTAGGATTAACCCTCAGGAGTCACACTTGTTATCTTCCCGGTCAATGACCAGACACTTAATTAAATTTCCTCCATCCCAGTAAAACCAATGCAATTTATTTTTGTTCTATAATATTTATTCTTTGTAATTTAGTATTTTGAGACAATTTGATTGAATTTATTAATATTAATGCAATATTTATGGTCTATTTTTGCCATGGAAAAAATATAATATTTTTCTATATATATATTATTTTTTTTCAAAAAATTATGAATGCAGTATTTTAGTTTAATATAGAGTCTAGGCCTTCAGAAAAAAATATTTTTTGAAGAAAATTAGTACCATCTGGTTACAGTATAGAGAAAAAGTGTAGAATCATGGTGTAACCACTAGATGGCATGTACAGCTCTCTATGGAGAAGCATGTGAATTCCCCAGATGTTTATAAACACTCTTTTTTTGTGGATTTAAATAAATAGTTGAAACAATCTCAAAAACGATTTTTTTTTTAAAATGTAAAAAAAAAAAGTGTGAATTCTTGTTTTTGTCAATTTCCCATTCATTTCCTATGGGGGTCATTTTTGACCAAAGACCACAAGTGTGACTATTTTTTTACGACCACTTAGCATGCTCGGATCATGATCTCAAATTTTTTTTTGTTCACATACCTAATGCCATAAAAGTCACAAAGTTTCATAACATTCCGATGAAGCTGTGATTTTTAGCAATTCAAAACAGAACATTTTCGGTCAGAAATGACCGAAGAGCACCTGACCAGAAGCAAATATGGTATATAATTTTAATTCAGGAATCGCAGGAGCGAGTCTCATACAGTAAATCAACCCGATCATCACTTAATGCGTCTCTATAGCACGCAGTGTGTTCTATCGTTCAATTTATATGCGAAAATGAGTTTTTACGTGCATAGGATATGCATGGGTTGGTTAGGGAAATTTTAGTGGTGGTGTGGGGTGTGTGTTATTACATGCAAATGAGCTGCGTATCAAATGCATGCAAAAACTGCATATTGTATGCACGTAAAAACTAATTTTCGCGCATAAATTGCATGATAATACACAATGCGTGCTAATGCATAATCCTTACTGAATCCTTCTCTCAGTCCGTTGATGATCGATCTAGATTGTTGATGGTTTTCTGCACGGTTGTTCTCCAGATTTATCCAGACGAGGGCCATTTCCTGTCTAAGAGCAGCGAGAGACACGTGGCCTCGACACTGACCAGCTACTTCAGATCCTGCTTGCAGGACGGATGGGCTTCCCATCAGTGAGGAAGAGGAGGAAGAGGAAGAGTAGAGTGAAGATGACACACACACACACACACTGACACACACCACAATGCACACACAAACACTCGGGACAGTGAAACACACTGGACGTTGAGACAAACATCCAGAGCACAACGCTCAAGTAAACAGCGAGAGCCAGGAGTGTGTGTGTGTTTGAACATGTACATATGCATGTGTGTAACAGTTTGGATGATGTGTGTATTAAAGCTGTGTGTGTGTGTGTGAGAGAGAGAGTGAGAGAGATAGAGTTTCTATGTTCCTGGCCAATGGATCATTATCGCTGGGAATGGATCAGAATGTTTCACATATCATGAATCACTTTAATTGGCCGATGTGTTGGCCAATCACAGCACAGCAAGTCCGCCATTGCATGGTCCTTTTGCTTTGCTTCACTTCTTTTGCCACTTTTGTGTCTCAGTATGTTTTCACCTTCCGGAGGAGCTGCATTCGGTTCCATTTCTCACCATCCGTGACGAGCTCTTGCTGTAAATGCATCTGTCGAAAGCTCGCGGGATCTGCGTGAAGATCAGCACACGTGCAGTGCATTCTGGGACGGATTGTACAGAAGAGTAAGAACATGCATCAGATGGAAGAACGGACATATTTGTCTCTGGAGGGCTTTTGTATCGCTGACTGTTTAGTTTTACTGGTGGTGGGGGGTGATGGGTCGGGTTTATTGTTATTGTTCTCTAGTCATGTCTATAAATAAACAACTCGTCCAAATCCAACATTATTTAATTTTGATTGTACTACAATTTACTCTCAGTCTTGGTGCCATTCTTCCTGTTCCTGCAGACTGAACAGACAGTCAGTACAATCATGAGAAAATATAAATGTAATAATGGCCAAAAGTGATGTCTAAAGAGGATTTGTTCTAAACGACTTAAAATTTAAATTAAACTATCAAAAATATGAGGAAAATATTTTTAATTTGATGGATGAACAAAACACTAAACTTGGTTAGGGTATTTCTGACAAGAAGTTACAGGTTTTATGCAAAAAGCTGACAGGAAAAGTGTACATTGACTACAAAATAATTCGTTATATATATTTAAAAATATATGCTAACAAAATCATTAACAAAGTGTGATATTTGAATGACGGTAGGGTGTACTTTTTTAAGTAGTTTTTAAAATCTGTACTTTTACTTTTTACTTAAGTACATTTTGTTTGAAGTATTGTACTTCGCTACATTTTAAATCATATCCGTTACTGAGTAAAAAATAATAGTACACGGGATAAAAAAAAAATCACACTCCGCCGGAAACTACTGCATTGGTTGAAGGGCGGGAGAACAAACGCGCAAGAAAGGTGACGCAACCCATAGACCGACCCAGCTGAAGCTGAAAACAAATCACGCTCGAATTCTTATGAAACGAATTATGGCCCGTATGAAAACACTTTGAAGGAAAAAAGCGCGGTTGTCCTCGAGGATAGATATTTATTTGCAAAAAACGTGGACGCAAATTAAGTGGCTGCAAAAGGAGCTAGGAGGACACTACCCCTCCTGCAGATAAAGGTATGTGCCGATTATAACTTCGAGTGACTTACGTGATGCAGAGGGAATCCCGAAATCCTGTCATGAAAGTCAAGTGGAACTATTCACTTAACGCAGATATCACGTAAAACATGCAAAGTAATGGATAGATACATGGAAAGTAGAACTGTGCAATAAATCCAATCGCAACCTGGTCTGTGAATATTTAAGCACAAAAATACTGCATGTAAATGTAGCCTATAACTCTATTTGTTCTGCTGAGCTGCGCCGCTTTTTGTCTACTACAGTACTATACATACTCAAGTATGTGACATTCATGGTGTTTTCAGCGTCTCGCAAACAATTTGATAGAACATTTCCAGAGCTGCTCTGAGAGAATGCCTATTGGGTATTTTCATAATTTTATTTGAGAAAAAACGTTGTTTTTTTACACTTTTCTTTACTTTTGGTCTTCACTACAACCTGTCAAAATAAAAGTTGGGTTTTACCATGAGAAATTATGACGGAAATATTACTATTGTAGGCATACAGTAGAACGTAGCCTACCTCTCAAAATAATAATAATAATAACAACAACGACAATAATAATACATTTCATTAGTTAAAGGAATATATTTTTTTTGTCCATGGTTTAATTTAGTAAATCTGTTTTTGCAGTGCTTCCCCCAAAAATAAAAGGGCACAAGTTTAAATTTACATTTGATTACCACCATTTTTGATAATATATTTGTATTAAATCAAAGAAGCATTAATTTTCTGAATAAAATACATTTCATAGGACAATATTATTCATAAACATTTGAATAAATAATAAGTTGTCATTATCAATTATCGAATTTAATTGATTATGTTTTATTAAAATGTTAATAAAAACAAATGGTTTCAAGTTTATTATAATTAAAAGCATTTGTTTAACCAAAAGAAAAACCCTGTTTTCCTAATCATATTAACTGATGATAATTTATTTAATAATTGATTAATACTGTAAACCATGGTATTTTCTGAGACGCTATCATACTGTGAAAATCTCTTACCATTACAACCCCACACGGGGATTCCCCCACCCCGGTGTTAAAAAAGTAACTCAGTAACTTTTACTCTGAGTAAATTTTAAATGAGCTACTTTTTACTTTTACTTGAGTAGATTTTTAGACCAGTACTTTTACTTGTACTTAAGTAAAATTTTATTGAAGTACATCACTGTTGGCCACTACTGTAAACGGCTCTTGAAAAGTGATCTGATCCTCACTAAAGCAAGACGAACTTTTTGATTTGAAAGTGTTTCGGATGTTTGGCACTTTTTTGATATGGGGCTGTATCTCATGAGGCTGCGGGTGGTCTCTTTCGAAAGGCCTCGGTCCGTTCTCCACTCGATGAAAATTTGGCATTGAAACGTTTGATTTTTCGCGGAGATATTTGCGATTTCTCCCGAGCTTGTGGCACCATTTCTGAGCGCGGCCGACGGTTTTCGGCTGAATATCACCGCGAATACTCCATCAAAAATGACGAAACGCATATGGTGTTGTTCAGTTCGGCGAGACGGTTCGAAGGATTCCGGTCACCGACTGATACGTTGAGTTTTCGCTGAGATATCTGATGTTTTTCGCTTCTGGAGGGTTTTGGGGCCTGTATCTCGGGCCCCGGGGGCCCATGAGGCTGGGGGTGGTCTCTTTCGAAAGGTCTCGGTCCGTTCTCCACTCGATAAACATTTGGCGTCGAAACGTTGATTTTCGCGGAGATTTTGCAATTTCTCCATGAGCTCGTGGCACCATTTCTGAGTCGCGGCCGACGGTTTTCGGCTAATATCTCCGTGAATATCTCCACCAAAAATGACTGAAACGCATATGGTTTTGTTCAGTTCGACGAGACGATTCGAAGGAGTACGTTTTCGTTGCTGTTTGAGCATAAACAACATCTGTAAAGTTTTGACGGTCAAAGTTCAAAAGCAAATGGAGATATTTGCTTTGTAAAGAAATCACTTTTTAAGGATTTCAACAAACCCAGGTCAGTGACATCTCCAATCCCAATATTAACATAAACCCTGCCCCGGGAACACAATTTATGTATTATCATGACAGTATATAGCCTAGAAATCTCAGACGCACCTAGCGGCAGCAAAAATTATTTTGCTGCAAAGTGTGGTCTAGCAACTCTCCGTTGACTTTCGAAGTGAAAAATCCAAACTCTGGTCTGGCCAATCACATCGTGTATAGAGTTGGTGGGTGGGCTTAACACAATGACGGCAGAGTTGTGACGGTTCTGCGCCGTGATTTTCATAAGTGATTTCCTTGCTACTTAAAATCAAACAAGACGCAGCTGGCGAACAGCGGTCTTTCTGGCCACGACTCGGATGACTTGGAGTTAAGAACGTAACTTAAGTCATTCTTAAAAAGGAAGATGTGTTTTGACGATCAGATAAGGCAAAAGTTTAATATATCAACTTTCTCCGCTGGAGAGAAACCATGGGGAAAGCGCATGGGACTCACTCAGCAACAGCCATCATCGCTCTGGTTGCGCTATCCTATGGCGTGCAGAGGGATATTGAAAGACAATCTTTTATCCCGCCCCCGGATTGAGGTACATGCCAATTGTGAGTTCCCAGACCTAACATCTTGATAGGTCTGGTTTGCCAGGCTAGACAGTATATGCTAATCAATGGACTAAAAGATCTATACATAAGCTACATAAATTCATCAACTAACCATTCAGAAATGTTCTTTTGCTTCTACATGTTTTCACTTCTTCTTAAGTCACTTCCAAATTCCTGATTCCAGTTTGAACATAAAATGCTAAAAGTTTTTCTTTTTTCAGTGCATGTCTGTGTGAAGTAAAAGGAAACAAGCTCCGCCCCCTGTGCCGGGAGCAGCAGCCCATTTGCATTTAAAGGGACAAACACAAAAAACGGTACGTTTTTGCTCACCCTCAAAAAGCAACAATTTTAACATGCTATATAAAAATACCTGTGGGGTATTTTTATTTATACCCTCTTTTATTTATAATCTTTTTTTAAGAGGTATATTTCTTCCAGTTTCTACCCATAAGTTGAGTGATATATTGCTATATACCTAAATGTATGTTTTTATTATGATTTTCGTTTATTTATGGTTAAATATTATTCTTTATCCATGGACTAATTACTGAAAAACATATCTAGTGTTTTACGCTTGCAGATTTGCTGGTTAGCAGTGTTCCTGTGGTCTTATTATTATTATTATTGAATTCATCCAGGCTGTTTAATTTAAAATATATATATTCTGACGTGGACATATAGTATTATCCTATAAGCATTTTGACACTATCATTTTTATAAAATGGTAGAAAAGCTGAAAATATTTTAATTTTCATATACTTTAATATATAATTGCTAATATTGCATTATTGTTAAAAGAAATTGAGAACCACTGAGTTGTTCTAGTGATTGTGCCATTTAATACTCTTAACGTCAGACTGCAGTAGTACAGGTTTCTCATGCTCCCTTTAACAAACAGCAAACTGACGCACGTGTCAAACTGTGTGTATCAGTGAATGCAGATGACATGTGCTTTATGCATCACATCATCTGATCTGATGTTCACAATATTATTATTCTGCACATGATAGCATTGGCCATCTTTTCAGAAAGAGAACCAGAGGATCAGTGACTCAATGTTGAAAACACACACTGAACCACAAACACGTTAGATATTAGATTTGATATTGTGTACTTCTCTGAATGTAATTTATAGACCAGTACAGCCCATAATAACTGATGACAGTGAGACAGAACAATGTTTCTTTCAGCCTGGTAAGAGTGACAGCACACAACATCAGTCGCGCTGCTGCTAAATACAGATTTAAAGGGATAGTTCACCCAAAAGAAAATTCTGTCACCTTATTTTGTTCCAACCCTGTTGTTTGTTTCGCTTGTTTCCGCCATAGAATGAAAAATATAAAAGGTAATTGCGACTTTTATCTCACAATTCTGGACTTTTTCTCAGCAATTGTGAGTTTACTTCTCGCAATTCTGACATTATTTCTCAGAATTGAGAAATGGAAAGTCAGTATTGCGAGATTATAAAGTCAGAATTCAAATATAAAGTCAGAATTGTGATATATTAAGTCAGAATTGCGAGATATAAAGTCAGAATTGCGTGATATAAAGTCAGAATTGCGAGTTATAAAGTCAGAATTGCGAAGTTATAAAGTCAGAATTGCGAGATATAAAGTCAGAATTGCGAGATATAAAGTCAGAATTGCGAAATATAAAGTCAGAATTGCGAACGATATAAAAGTCAGAATTGCAGATTATAAAGTCAAAATTACGTGATATAAAGTCAAAATTGCGAGAATATAAAGTCAAAATTGCGAGATATAAAGTCAAAATTGCGAGATATAAAGTCAAAATTCCAAGTATATAAAGTCAGAAATTGCGAGATATAAAGTCAGAAATTGCGAAGATATAAAGTCAGAATCTAAAGTTATAAAGTCAGAATTACGAGATATAAAGTCAGAAATTGCGTAAGATATAAAGTCAAAATTACGAGTTATAAAGTCAGAATTACGAATATAAAGTCAGAATTACGATTATAAAGTCAAAATTGCGTATATAAAGTCTAGAAATTGCAAATTATAAAGTCAAAATTGCGAGATATAAAGTCAGAATTGCGTAATATAAAGTCAGAATTGCCGAATATAAAGTCAGAATTGCGAGATATAAAAAGTCAAAATTGCGAAGTTATAAAGTCAAAATTGCGAGATATAAAGTCAGAATTGCCGTAGATATAAAGTCGAAAATTGTCGAGATATAAAGTCAAAATTGCGAGATATAAAGTCAGAAATTGCAAGATATAAAGTCAGAATTGCGAGATATAAAGTCAGAATTGCGAGATATAAAGTCAGAATTGCGAGATATAAAGTCAGAATTGCGAGTTATAAAGTCAAGAATTGCATGATATAAAGTCAGAATTGCGTGAATATAAAGTCAAAATTGCGAGATTATAAAGTCAGAATTGCAGAGATATAAAGTCAAAATTGCGAGTTATAAAGTCAGAAATTTGCAAGTTATAAAGTCGAAATTGCGAAATATAAAAGTCAGAATTGCGAAGTTATAAAGTTCAAAATTGCGAAATGTAAAGTCAAATTGCGAGATATAAAGTCAGAATTACGAAGATATAAAGTCAGGAATTGCGAGTTATAAAGTCAGAATTGCGAGTTATAAAGTCAGAATTGCGTGATATAAAGTCGAGAATTGTAAGAATATAGAAGTCAGAAGTTGCAGAGATATAAAGTCAAAATTGCAAGATATAAAGTCAGAATTTGCCAAATATAAAGTCAGAATTTCGAAGATATAAAGTCAGAATTGCGAGATATAAAGTCAGAAATTGCTGAGTTATAAAGTCAGAATTGACGTGATATAAAGTCAGAATTGCGTGATATAAAGTCAAAATTGCGAGTTATAAAGTCAGAATTGTGAGATATAAAGTCAGAATTGCGAGATTATAAAGTCAGAATTGCAAGTTATAAAGTCAGAAATTGCGAAGATATAAAGTCAGAATTACGAGTTATAAAGTCAGAATTGCGTGATATAAAGTCAGAAAATTGCGTGTATATAAAGTCAAAATTGCGAGATTATAAAGTCAGAATTGCAAGATATAAAGTCAAAATTGCGAAGATATAAAGTCAGAATTGCGAGTTATAAAGTCGGAGAATTGCGTGATATAAAGTCAAAATTGCGAGTTATAAAGTCAGAATTACGAGATATAAAGTCAGAATTTGAAGATATAAAGTCAGAATTGCCGAAGATATAAAGTCAGAATTGCGTGATATAAAGTCAAAATTGCGAGTTATAAAGTTGGAATTGCGAGTTATAAAGTCAGAATTACAGATATATAAAGTCAGAATTGCGAGATATAAAGTCAGAATTCCAAGTTATAAAGTCAGAAATTGCGTGATATAAAGTCAAAATTGCAAAATTATAAAGTCAGAATTGCGAGTTATAAAGTCAGAATCTGCGAGATATAAAGTCAGAATTGCAAGATATTAAGTCAGAAATTGTAAGATATAAAGTCAGAATTGCGATGATATAAAGTCAAAATTGCGAGTTATAAAAGTCAGAATTGCAAGTTATAAAGTCAAGAATTGCGAGATGTAAAGTCAGAATTGCGAGATATAAAGTCAGAAATTGCGAGATATAAAGTCAGAATTGCGAGAGTTATAAAGTCAGAATTGCAAGATTATAAAGTCAGAAATTGCATGATATAAAGTCAAAATCGAGATATAAAATCAAATTGATATAAAGTCAAAATTGCGAGATATAAAGTCAGAAATTGCCAAGATATAAAGTCAGAATTGCAAGATATAAAGTCAGAATTGCGAGATATAAAGTCAGAAATTGCCGAGATATAAAGTCAGAATTGCGAGATATAAAGTCAGAAATTGCGAGTTATAAAGTCAGAATTGCAATCAGATATAAAGTCAGAAAATTGCGTGATATAAAGTCAAAATTGCGAGTTATAAAGTCAAAATTGCGAGATATAAAGTCAGAATTGCGAGATTATAAAGTCAGAATTGCGAGTTATAAAGTCAGAATTGCGAGATATAAAGTCAGAATTGCGAGTTATAAAGTTCAGAAATTGCGTGATATAAAGTCAGAATTCGTGATATAAAGTCAAAATTGAAGTTATAAAGTCAGAATTGCAAGATATAAAGTCAAAATTGCAAGATATAAAGTCAGAATTGCGAGTTATAAAGTCAGAATTGCGTGATATAAAGTCAAAATTCAAGTTATAAAGTCAGAATTAATTAAGATATAAAGTCAGAATTGCGAAATATAAAGTCAGAATTGCGAGATATAAAGTCAGAATTTGCGTGATATAAAGTCAAAATTGCGAATTATAAAGTCGGAATTCAAATATAAAGTCAGAATTACGAGATATAAAGTCAGAATTGCGAATATAAAGTCAGAATTTGCAGTTATAAAGTCAGAATTGCGTGATATAAAGTCAAAATTGCGAGTTATAAAGTCAGAATTGCAAGTTATAAAGTCAGAATTGCGAAATTATAAAGTCAAAATTGCGAATTATAAAGTCAGAAATTGCAAATTATAAAGTCAGAATTGCGTAGATATAAAGTCAGAATTGCGTGATATAAAGATCAAAATTGCGAGTTATAAAGTCAGAATTGCGAGAGATAAAAGTCAGAATTGCAAAGATATAAAGTCAGAATTGCGAGTTATAAAGTCAAGAATTACGAATTATATAAATTCAGAATTGCGAGATATAAAGTCAGAATTGCGAGATTATAAAGTCAGAATTGCGTGATATAAAGTCAGAAATTGCGTGATATAAAATCAGAATTGCAAGTTATAAAGTCAGAATTGCAAGAATATAAAGTCAGAATTGCGAGATATAAAGTCAGAATTGCGAGTTATAAAGTCAGGAATTGCATAATATAAAGTCAGAATTGCAAGATATAAAGTCAGGAATTGAAGATATAAAGTCAGAATTGCGAGATATAAAGTCAGAATTACGAGATATAAAGTCAGAATTTAAGATATAAAGTCAGAATTGCGAGTTATAAAGTCAGAATTGCGAATATATAAAGTTGCAATTGCGTGTTATAAAGTCAAGAAATGCATAAAGTCAGAATTGTGAGATTTAAACTATTTTGAGGGGGAAAAGTTAGTCTTTTTTTGCCTTGGAATTGGCCTGATAGTTGCAATTGCGAGTTTATCTCTCACAATTCTGAGAAAAGATGTTAGAATTTTGACATATAAAACTCGCAATTGTGTGTTATAAAGTCAGAATTGCGAGATGTAAACTCACAATTGTGAGAAAAAAGTCAGAATTGTGAGATAAAAAGTCATACTTCTGTCTTTTTTCTCAGAATTGCGACTCTAAATCACGCAATTCTGAATTTCGTATTCGCAATTCTGAGAAAATAAAGTTCAGAATTGCGAGATATAAACTCGCAATTGTGAGAAAAAAAGTCAGAATTGTGAGATAAAAAGTCACAATTATTTATTTTATTTTTTATTCAGTGGCGGAAATAAGCTTTAATAGTAAGACTTTTGTTCATCTTCGGTACACAAATTAAGATATTTTTGATTAAATCTGAGAGCTGGATCCCTTCTCTATAGACTTCTATGAGATTTAAATTTTCCAGCCCAAAAGTTATTTAAGACGTCGTTAAAATAGTCCAAGTGACTGACGGTGGCTCTTTTAAAAGGCTATATCTTAAAAGTGATAATGATACAGTGACTTTCTGTAAGTAAGAGAAATATTAAGGATGACCCAAAGTTTATGTAGGGATTACATTTTTCCATCTAATTTGCATATTATGACATCATATGGTGGCAGCAATCATGGATTATAGAATTTTCATGAAAAGTCACATGTTTAAATGATAAAGTAGCACTTCCCCAAAATGTCCCTCACCTTCTGAATGCTATATTGCACAATACTGAATGCTCAGGTATATAGTAAGTAGTAAACAAACTGTGTAAATCATTACTAATAAATGCTGTAGAGATGTTCCATTTATTACACACAGTAGGCACTCTGATTCCATGTATGGGCCACATATATGTATCTATATCACACAAACACAAAACAAAACTGTTTAGTTCAAAAGCTCACTCGCGATGGCAAGGCACAGATCATGAGGGAGATGATTCGAGAGGGCACTTAAAGCGGCTATGTGTAGGTTTTTACTTCAAACAATCTTTAAGATAGAGTCTTCATTTGTACATTTATAAGCCAACCATAATGCAACAGAAAGAATGACCCCTTGAATGTCCACTACGGTGGCCTCTGTCAGCCTGTAGGCTCAATTGTGTGTGAAGGAGTCGGGTCTTAATTTGTAAATATCTTGATTTATGAGGAAGAAGATGAACTAAAGTCGTAAGGGGGTTGGCACAACCTGAGGGCGAGTAATTACTGAAAGAATTTTAATATTAAGGTGAACTAACCCTTTAAATGCTATAGTAGTGTGAACATATGATGTAAAAAAACAAACTGAACAAGTGTCCTCAGACTCAACGTCTCTCTGTCTCTGCCTTTAGATCCGATGGTCTTAAAGATGGGAGAGCTGGGCGGCAGATGTGCAACTGATGCTAGTCGTCATCGTCGAGGTCACTGGTTTCTGTGGGGACAGGTGCGTTGTCATGGAAGCACTCTCTGAAGAAGGAGATGAGCGAGTTCAGCATGTAGCGTCTGCTGATGACATCATGACCCTCATCGGGGAAGATCTGCACAGAGGTGAGAGGTCAAAGGGATGAGTGCAGAATGCAAGTCAAAAGTTGTGTCCCAATTCAGAGGCTGTATCCTCGACTGCTTCACAGCGGCACAACAAAGGCTGTCCTCAGGGCGTGAGGTCAAAGGGCATGAGGTCAGAGTGGAGCATGTGAGGTCAAAGGGTCGAGAACGTGAGGTCAAAGGGTCAATGAGGGCGTGAGGTCAGAGTGTTAAGGGCGTGAAGGGCAATAGCGTGAGGTCACAGGGTCAAGAACGTTAGGTCAAAGGGTCGACAGCATGAGGTCAAACAGTCGATAGCGTGAGGTCACAGGGTCAGGAGCGAGATGTCAAAGGGTCGATAGCGCTGAGGTCAAAGGGTCGATTGCGTGAGGTCATAGGGTCAATTGCGTGAGGTCAAAGGGTCGATGAGCGTTAGGTCATAGGGTCTGGAGCGAGAGGTCAAAGGTTCGAGAGCGTGAGGTCAAAGAGTCGATTGCGTGAGGTCAAAGGGTCAATTGCGTGAGGTCAAAGGGTCGATAGGGTTAGGTCATAGGGTCTGGAGCGAGAGGTCAAAGGGTCGATAGCGTGAGGTCAAAGGGTCGATAGCGTGAGGTCAAAGGGTCAATTGCATGAGGTCAAAGGGTCGATAGCGTTAGGTCATAGGGTCTGGAGCGAGAGGTCAAAGGGTCAAAAGCTTGAGGTCAAAAGGTTGATTGCGTGAGGTCACAGGGTCAAGTGGGTGAGGTCAAAGGGTGGATAGTGTGAGGTCACAGCCAGGGTCAAGAGCGTGAGGTCAGAGTGTTGAGGGCGTGAGGTCAGAGTGTTGAGGGCGTGAGGTCAGAGTGTTGAGGGCGTGAAGGGCGATAGCGTGAGGTCACAGGGTCAGGAGCATTAGGTCAAAGGGGCGACAGCATGATGTCAAACAGTTGATAGCGTGAGGTCATAGGGTCAGGAGTGAGATGTCAAAGGGTCGATAGCGTGAGGTCAAAGGGTCGATTGCGTGAGGTCAAAAGGTTGATTGCATAAGGTCACAGGGTCAAGTGTGTGAGGTCAAAGGGTGGATAGCGTGTGGTCACAGCTAGGGTCAAGACTCAAGAGCGTGATTTTAGAGTGTTGAGGGCATGAGGTCAGAGTGTTGAGGGCATGAGGTCAGAGGGCGTGAGGTCAGAGTGTTGAGGGCGTGAGGTCAGAGGGGCGTGAGGTCAGGGGGCGTGAGGTCAGAGGGCGTGATGTCGGAGGGCCGTGCAGGTGCTTATCGGATGTCAAGGACTCACCTGTAACCTGTAGTTTACATTGATCACCGACAGCAGCTTCACTAGTTCTGCAGTTTGTTGAAAATGAACGTTCGCTAATAGGAGAGAAAGAAGTCATGTGACGATTCGCATGATTCGCTGCTACACCCCATTACGCACGGCTCTGTTTGATATTAGGATGACCACAAGATTTAAAAGTAAAGTTTTCAGGCTGCTCTGCCTCAGCGGTCTGACAGCGCTCGTCAATGTCAAAATGATTGAAACGGCCAATGAGATCAAAGGAGGCGGGCCTTACAGTTCACAGAACACAAGTGCAATTCCAACGAGACACTTTAGTTTTAACAGTGAAAGAGTGTGTGGTAACATGCAAGTAGCTAAACATTTAATATTTGACAACAATTCACTATAGAAATGTTCAACGACTAAGTGTGAATGTGAACATATGTTAAAATAAAATATTATTTGCAAATAAGTCAAATAGATGACTTCATCATAACTACTATTAGATTACCATCTCATTTATTGGTAGGCTATTATGTGTTTTCTGTCCTGGGCTCACCATCCACTGTGCCGTGTAGAATCAGGAAGCGTGACTCGTCAGAGCGTGTGCCGTTCGGCAGGAGGCTGGAGATCTGAAGGACACAGTAACAGTGTTCGTGATGTTGTTCGTGTTCATGTTCGTGACCACATTCACTTTCAGCCAAACAAACACTGAATCACAATCAAACACAGGGCTGGGAAGAAAGACATGTTTATTCATGCAAGAGACAAATTAGGGTAATGATAGACAGAGAAACGAGTTATTTCATACTAAATGAAAGGTTTGCATGATGATTTTATAGTTTTATTAAAATTAAAAGTTATTACTTATCGATAATGCTCTTATTGTTAATAAACAAAAGTCTGATAATTTAGTTTAAATCTAATAAATGATTATATCTTTCAAATATGCTATAAAATAATAAAAAATATGTTCCTCTGAAAAAAATCCAGTTGGCGATTAGAAGTAACGAAAGTTCCTTAGTTTTCCAATGTATTGACTTGATCCTGTCCCCATGCCTTTCCAGAAAAAATTTACACAATTAGTAACTTTTTTAGGGAGTGATGCCATACTGTAATTCATTTCTTTTTAAAAGTACGTTTCCCAACACTAAACGTCGCACATCTTTATGTCTCAAATCATATAACATCTTACCTTGTATTTGAGCTCATTTTGTATGGGGAAGCCGAAGTATCTCTCTGTGAAGGCGGAAGCTGTGGAGAAACACAGAATGGTTATACTAGTGTGTGTGTGTGTGTGTGTGTGTGTGTGTGTGTGTCACACGTACCGTAGAGTTGCCAGTCGAACACTGGAGTGATAGCAGCACCGCAGCGGAGAGCAGAACTGTGAGAAGAGCAGCAGAAGCGAGCTCAGAAACCCACCGTACACCTGCACACACACACACACACACACACACACACACACACACACACACACTTCATTATGCACATCTGATGTCTGAGATCGACTTTGAAATGTACAAAAACACTATAGGTTTTGATCTTGTAGAGCTTGTTTCTATTTCTGTGGACTGAAACTTTAATTATAGTTCAGGTATTTTTATCTGATGAAGTTTATTTGAGGACTGATTTGTTTCACTTTCTGTGTTTTTTTGGCCATTGCATTAAAGCCTGAGGAGTGTAAATCCTACGTCATACAGATGAAGAAATAATTCTGTCATCATTTACAGTGATTTACTCTCCTTCACACTGTAAAAACAAATACGCTTTATCTAATCAAAAAAATCGTGGCAACAGATTACAAGCAATATTAATAATTAAATGTAACAAATTAGAGTTGAGTAATAATTAATCAAATTAATTCCTCAAAAGTTAACCACTTAAAATGAGTAAAACTTACAACAACAAACAAAAAATGTTTTACTTTTAAGTCACCATTATGGTGATCGGTGTTTATTTTAGGATTGTTTTAAAATTATGGTTTTCTCCTTCAGTGATTTTGCTTGTTAACATCAGGTGTCTTCAATGTTGGTAAATAGATATAAATAGTTCTTAATTAATCTTTGACATCTGTCTGTTATGTAGATATTTTTTGTTAAATTTTGTTTAAATTTACAAATTTACAAATTTTCTAAACTTTACTCATTTTAAATGGTTAACTTTTAAGGAATTAATTTGATTAATTATTACTCAATTCTTATTTGTTCAATTTAATTAATAATATTGCTTGTAATCTGTTGCCACAATTTTATTGATTAGATAAAGTATATTAATTTTTACAGTGCATGTTGTTTCTTCTGCTGAACACAAAGGACATTTTGAAAAATTTATAAGTGTTTTTTGTTTTTTTTTCATACAATGAAAGTCAGTGATGTTTGGTTTCCATTGTTCAAGTCAAGTCACATTTATTTCTATAGGGCAATACAGATTGAAAAGAGCCCAAACTCCATTTTGATATCTTCAAAATATCTTCTTTTGTTTTCAACAGGTTTGAATGACATGACGATTATGAAAACCTCACCTTGCCAAAAACCCCGACTCTGCCTCCATCGATGTACGGCTGCTTCACCAGATGCCTGCCGCAGACAAACACACAAATCATGTAATGCTAACATGTGTGTTTGAATATCATGGTAACACTTTACAATACGGGTGCACTAACAAGCATTAATTCATGCTTAACTAATGCACAGATAATACTGAATTAATGTGTAACTAATGATTATCTAAGCTATTCATTAATGATTACCACATTAGGAACTAATTAAGAGTCTGTAAGGTTAATGTATTAGTTCATACATCAATTAGGTAACACTTTATTTGAAGGGGTGTGCATAAGACTGACATGATTGGGGATTAATTCCATAATAACTCACTTTTTTAACTAATAGTTTTAATTAATATGTTAATTACCAGAATGAGCCAAAGCCTTGTATTTCAACTTCCAGATAATATTACAGGTACACTAATATGCATTAATACATACTTCATTGTTAGTGCAAATTCATGAGCAAATTACTACAATTACTAAATGACTAGTTAATAATGATGTGCCCCAACAAGTAAAGTCATAACCTAATGATTTGCAAAGGAATCATTATGTTATGACTTTACTTGTTGGGGCACATCATTATTAACTAGTTCACTTCATTATTAACTTCAGACAGACACCTGGAAAAGTTGAAGTGCATAGCTTTGACTAATTGTGGTAATTAAAACATTCATTTACACTATTAGTTAATAAAATATGTTATTAAGGAATTAATACACAATGACACATTGAATTAGTGGTTTAGTTCTTCATTAGTTATACATTAACTCATGATTAACTGTGCATTAGTTAAGCATGAATTAATACATATTAGTGCTCCCGTATTGTAAAGAGTTACCGTGTGGACAGACAAATTGCTTGTCGCTGCAATCATATTGCCTCACCTCTGGTTAGGACACAGTAGATGGATTTTTTTTTTACTCACTCTAAAACCGAGAGTTGATCGTCTGCGTCCATCGAGTCCCAACCTCTTGTAAATGCCCTGGAGAATCTGCTGGCCCTGAAAGCCACTCCCTCTGCCATCGGCCCGCGCCACAATCACACCATCACAGCCCACCAGCACATCGGCCCAATCCAGACGAAAGCGCTCGTTCACCTGCTGGCAGCCGGGACCACACTCACTGTCTCACACACACACACACACAGAGAGAGAGAGAGGTCAGGCAGATCCAATCTGATGTGCTAGATGGATGCACTAAATCTCGCTGCTTTTTCAGTTTCAAGTGCATACGTTTTAAACTAAAGAATTAGTTCACATCAGAATTAAAATGTAATGTCCAGATCCAATGCTACATCTTTAAATTACTATTAGTATTATCTGAGCTTAACATTATAAAATAGTAGACACAACACAAAACTAGTTGAGGATAAATTATTTAAAATTGGGAAATTCCGGCACTTGAAATATAAATTATCAGAAAAAGCATTACCACCCCCAGCCTCATGGGCCTAATTAATTATTATTCAATTCTAATTTGTTAAATTTAATTATTAATATTGCTTGTAATCTGTTGCCACAATTTTTTTGATTAGATAAAGCATATTTGTTTTTACAGTGAATGGCGCCATTGAGCTCGGGAGAAAATCGCAAATATCTCTGCCGAAAAATGGACGTATTGACGCCAATTTTTTATCGAGTGGAGAACGGACCAAGCCCTTTCGAAAGAGACCACGCCCAGCCTCGTGGGCCTCTGGGAGCCCGAAATATAGCCGAAAACCGTCGGCCGCAGCTTCTGAGATTGGGGCCACGACCTCGGGAGAAAATCGCAAATATCTCCGCGAAAAATGGACGTATCGACGCCAATTTTTTATCGAGTGGAGAACGGACCGACACCTTTCGAAAGAGACCACCCCCAGCCTCATAGGCCTCCGGGAGCCCGAAATATTAGCCGAAAACCGTCGGCCGCGCTCTGAAATGGGGCCACGACCTTGGGAGAAAATCGCAAATATCTCCGCGAAAAATGGACGTATCGACGCCAATTTTTTATCGAGTGGAGAACGGACCAAGACCTTTCGAAGGAGATCATCCCCAGCCTCGAAGGCCTCCGGGAGCCCGAAATATTAGCCGAAAACCGTCGGCCGCACTCTGAAATGGCGCCACGACCTCGGGAGAAAATCGCAAATATCTCCGCGAAAAATGGACGTATCGGCGCCAATTTTTTATCGAGTGGAGAACGGACCGAGACCTTTCGAAAGAGATCACCCCCAGCCTCGTGGGCCTCTGGGAGCCCGAAATATTAGCCGAAAACCGTCGGCCGCGCTCTGAAATGGGGCCATGACCTCGGGAGAAAATCGCAAATATCTCCGCGAAAAATGGACGGATCGACGCCAATTTTTTATCGAGTGGAGAACGGACCGACACCTTTCGAAAGAGACCACCCCCAGCCTCGTGGGCCTCTGGGAGCCCGAAATATTAGCCGAAAACCGTCGGCCGCGCTCTGAAATGGGGCCACGACCTCGGGAGAAAATCGCAAATATCTCCGCGAAAAATGGACGTATCGACGCCAATTTTTTATCAAGTGGAGAACGGACCGAGACCTTTCGAAAAGAGACCATCCCCAGCCTCATAGGCCTCCGGGAGCCCGAAATATTACCCGAAAACCGTCGGCCAGCGCTCTGAAATGGGGCCACAAGCCTCGGAGAAAATCGCAAATATCTCCGCGCGAAAAATGGACGGATCGACGCCAATTTTTTATCGAGTGGAGAACGGACCGAGACCTTTCGAAAGAGACCACCCCCAGCCTCGTGGGCCTCTGGGAGCCCGAAATATAGCCGAAAACCGTCGGCCGCGCTCTGAAATGGGGCCACGAACCTTGGGAGAAAATCGCAAATATCTCCGCGAAAAATGGACGTATCCGACGCCAATTTTTTATCGAGTGGAGAACGGACCGAGACCTTTCGAAAGAGACGCCCCCAGCCTCGTGGGCCTCTGGGAGCCCGAAATATTAGCCGAAAACCGTCGGCCGCGCTCTGAAATGGGGCCACGACCTCGGGAGAAAATCGCAAATATCTCCGCGAAAAATGGACGTATCGACGCCAATTTTTTATCGAGTGGAGAACGGACCGAGACCTTTCGAAAGAGATCACCCCCAGCCTCGTGGGCCTCTGTGGAGCCCGAAATATTAGCCGAAAACCGTCGGCCGCGCTCCTGAAATGGCGCCACGACCTCGGGAGAAAACTCGCAAATATCTCCGCGAAAAATGGACGTATCGACGCCAATTTTTTATCGAGTGGAGAACGGACCGAGACCTTTCGAAAGAGACCACCCCCAGCCTCGTGGGCCTCTGGGAGCCCGAAATATTAGCCGAAACCGTCGGCCGCGCTCGAAATGGGGCCACGACCTCGGGAGAAAATCGCAAATATTCTCCGCGAAAATGGACGTATCGACGCCAATTTTTTATCGAGTGGAGAACGGACCGAACACCTTTCGAAAGAGACCACCCCCAGCCTCGTGGGCCTCTGGAGCCCGAAATATTAGCCGAAAACCGTTGGCCGCGCTCTGAAATGGGCGCCACGACCTCGGGAGAAAATCGCAAACATCTCCGCGAAAGATGGACGTATCGACACCAATTTTTTATCGAGTGGAGAACGGACCCAGACCTTTCCGAAAGAGACCATCCCCAGCCTCGTAGGCCTCCTGGGAGCCCGAAATATTAGCCCAAAACCGTCGGCCGCGCTCTGAAATGGGGCCACGACCTCGGGAGAAAATCGCAAATATCTTCGCGAAAAATGGACGTATCGACGCCAATTTTTTATCGAGTGGAGAACGGACCGAGACCTTTCGAAAGAGACCACCCCCAGCCTCGTGGGCCTCTGGGAGCCCGAAATATTAGCCGAAAACCGTCGGCCGCGCTCTGAAATGGGGCCACGACCTCGGGAGAAATCGCAAATATCTCTCGCGAAAAATGGACGTATCGACGCCAATTTTTTATCGAGTGGAGAACGGACTCAGACCTTTCGAAAGTGACCGCCCCCAGCCTCGTGGGCCTCTGGGAGCCCGAAATATTAGCCGAAAACCGTCGGCCGCGCTTCTGAAATGGGGCCACGACCTCGGGAGAAAATCACAAATATCTCCGCGAAAAATGGACGTATCGACGCCAATTTTTTATCGAGTGGAGAACAGACCGAGACCTTTCGAAAGTGACCGCCCCCAGCCTCGTGGGCCTCTGGGAGCCCGAAATATTAGCCGAAAACCGTCGGCCGCGCTCTGAAATGGCGCCACTAACCTCGGGAGAAATCGCAATCTCCGCGAAAATGGGACGTATCGACGCCAATTCTTTATCGAGTGGAGACGGACCAGTACCTTTGAGTAGACCCCCCAGCCGGTGGGCCTCTGGGAGCCGACATGAGCCGAAATCGTCGGCCGCGCACTGAAATGGCGCCACTACCCGGGAGAAATCGCAATCTCCGCGAAAAATGGACGCTGATCGACGCCAATTTTTATCGAGTGGAGAACGGACTGACACCTTTCGAAAGAGACCACCCCCAGCCTCCGTGGGCCTCTGGGAGCCCGAAATATTAGCCGAAACCGTCGGCCGCGCTCTGAAATGGGGCCACGACCTTCGGGAGAAAATCGGACACATCTCTGCGAAAATGGACGGATCGACGCCAATCTTTTATTCGAGTGGAGAACGGACTCGAGACCTTTCGAAAGAGACCACCCCCAGCCTCCGTGGGCCTCCTGGGAGCCCGAAATATTAGCCGAACCGTCGGCCGCGCTCTGAAATGGGGCCACGACCTCGGGAGAAATCGCAAATATCTCCGTCGAAAAATGGACAGCAATTCGACACCAATCTTTATTCGAGTGGAGAAACGGACTCTAGACCTTTCGGAAAGTGACCGCCCCCAGCCTCCGTGGGCCTCTGGGAGCCCGAATATTAGCCGAAAACCGTCGGCCGCGCTCTGAAATGGGGCCACGACCTCGGGAGAAAATCACAAATATCTCGCCGAAAATGGACGTATTCGACGCCAATTCTTTATCGAGTGGAGAACAGACCGAGACCTTTCGAAGTGACTCGCCCCCAGCCTCGTGGGCCTCTGGGAGCCCGAAATATTAGCCGAAACCGTCGGCCGCAGCTCTGAAATGGGGCCACGACCTCGGGAGAAATCACAATATCTCCGCGAAAAATGGACGTATCGACGCCAATTTTTTATCGAGTGGAGAACGACCCAGACCTTCAAAGTGACCGCCCCAGCCTCGTGGGCCTCTGGGAGCCGCAATATCAGCCCGAAACCGTCGGCCGCGCTCTGAAATGGCGCCACTACCTCGGGAGAAAATCGCAAAATCTCCGCGAAAATGGATCGTATCGACGCCAATTTTCTATCGAGTGGAGAACGGACCGAGACCTTTCGAAAGAGACCACCCCCAGCCTCGTGGGCCTCTGGGAGCCCAAACATTAGCCGTAAAACCGTCGGCCGCGCTCTGAAATGGGGCCACGACCTCGGGAGAAATCGCAAATATCTCCGCGAAAAATGGACGAATCGACGCCAATTTTTATCGAGTGGAGAACGGACTCGACACCTTTCGAAAGAGACCACCCCCTGCCTCGTGGGCCTCTGGGAGCCCGAAATATTAGCCGAAACCGTCGGCCGCGCTCTGAAATGGGGCCACGACCTCGGGAGAAAATCGCAAATATCTCTCGCGAAAATGGACGTATCGACGCCAATTTTTTATCGAGTGGAGAACGGACTCGAGACCTTTGAAGAAGTGACTCGCCCCCAGCCTCGTGGGCCTCTGGGAGCCCTGACATTAGCCGAAAACCGTCGGCCGCGCTCTGAAATGGGGCCACGACCTCGGGAGAAAATCGCAAATATCTCGCGAAAAATGGACGTATCGACGCCAATTTTTTATCGAGTGAAGACGGACCGAGACCTTTGGAAAGTGACCGCCCCCTGCCTCGTGGGCCTCTGGGAGCCCGAAATATTAGCCGAAAACCGTTGGCCGCGCTCTGAAATGGGGCCACGACCTTGGGAGAAATCGCAAATATCTCCGCGAAAATGGACATATCGACGCCAATTCCCCCGGGAGCCCGAGATATTAGCAAATAGATATTATCTATTTATAAATAGATAGCAAATAGGGATATTAAGGAAAATCGCAAATATCTCCCTGAAAATGAACGTTTTCAACGCCTATAGCTACGAGTCTGTGAACGAGTCTATACATTAGAAAATTGTCAGTCTACACATGCATTTTTATATTTAATATTAAGGAAATATAGGTTACATGCATTCATGCATTACAAAAAAGCTTTTAGGAGGTAAAATTTATACTTTTTTTGCAAATCGAATGAGGAAGGGTCTCGCTCTCCACAGAGCATAAAATATTCATTTTATTTTATTTTTCGTCTTCGCATTTATAAGGAAAAAACAATGTTACAGACGTTCACGATGACAGTTCTCAGTTTTTCCGGACTGCTCTGAAGCTGGCACATAAAGACGATTTAAAACTTCCACAGATCTCAAAAGAAAAGCACAGAACCTGTATTTAAAGTGAATTTCGTCTTCCTTTTCAATTTTATCTTGATTTTAATTCAATGGTTAATACCTTGAATTGCCTGCATTTGAATACATAAGAAGTAAAAGCAAACAATTATAGATAATCACGCCCGTGAACTGGAGCGCGTCTCATAAATATAAACTCAGCCTAATAGCTATAGCCTACCCACAGACCTGAAACGTATATCTATATTGTAAATGTCAACTTGTAAACAGAAGAATTCAAAACGATCAAACTCAAAACTAAAAAAAAACAGATATGCTCTCTGCTTATGAAATTAAATGTGCATTTCTCTCTGCCGCATTCACTAGCCTACTGCGAAGATTCGAGTCAGCATCGTCAACTTCATCTTTATTAATAAACAATTAAAATGTCTCCTTGCTATATTTGACATATTCATTATCATTTTCTTTTATCTGGTCTCTGTGACAGCTTGCTTCAGGTGCTTAATTGTCGCCACTGCTACCCTTGTTACGCTACCCACCGCTACACTGGTGCGTGTCGCGCTATTCTCCAATAAGCCTGCTCGCGGTGTGTTTTAAATGCGTGTCCCCGCAAGATCCAGCAATGGAATAAGAGTCTGATCTAGACAAACCAGCGGACATTTATAACAAATCCCATTGATACTCTCTGAAATCCAATACAAAATTCTGGGAATGTTTTCCTCAAAACCTTAATTTCTTTTTGACTGCAGAAGAAAGACACGAATATCTTGGATGACATGGAGAAGAGAAAATTATCAGGAAATTTTAATATTTAAAAGTGAACTAATCCTTCAGTTCAATTATTAATTCTGTTTCAATACAAAACATTAACTTTTTCCTTTTTCAATAAATCTTGAAGTTCCTGCAGTGTATTAATCTCTGTGTCGCCCAAATGAAAATGTAAAAGTATCTACATTTGTTCCAAGAACAGATAGGATCAAAAAATAACCTTATTAAAGGGAAAACAAGATTGTTTTTCTGAACACATTGGTAGATTATTTTGTTTGTTTTAAACTTGCTTCATTATGACAAATTATTTCAGAAAACAATACTTTATATCTTCAATAATTTTGCTTCTCCAGAAAACGTATCTTGATTTAGAATTTATAGATATGTGTACACTTGAAAACAAGACTGAAATACTGAGGAAGAACTTTTTGCTGAGATTACTATGAAGCTGCTTTAAACTTTAAGTACTGGATAAAGTGCTTTAAAAGGTGACTTGACGTGTGTGTATTGGTGTTGTGCATTATATATTTCATATTTAAGTGTGTATTCAGGTTTCAGGTCACGCCTTCATCATGAGAACATGCTGATGTCCTTGGAATAACTAGGCTACTAAACGATTTTAATTTTTTTATTATTAATTATTCTTTTTGATTATTGATACTATGTCCAAATGTGAGATCTCTGTACGAGTATTTCATCAGAATTGATCATATGATGTACCTTTGAATCAAATATGTCCGTTTCTATTTCTCCAGACTTGAAATTACGCAAGATCTGTGGTATTATCTTAACAGTTATCTTAACAAGGTGTCAGCACTTCATATCTATTTTCATCTGTCTTTGACATCTGACGAGTCGCTTCCACCTAGACGTTACACCAACGGACATAATAGATACGTGTGTGTGTGACCTTTTCTTATCAGACCAAAACACAAGTTTAAGAGGATGTACGTTTTTTGCAGTGTTTTCTTCTGCTTCTTTGCTTCAAACTGTCCTTTCATTCTGCAAATCTTTCTACTTTTGCCTCCTTATTTCTCTACTCAGATCTTCACATCTCCATTCACAGGTGTGTGTGTGTGTGAGAGAGAGAAGTAAGTGTGTGTGTGATCGTACAGCAGCAGCAGGAGAGGGTACTGCTTACTCTCTTCAAACTGTGGAGGGAAGCTGAGCTCGACTCTAAGTGCTGTGAACACACACATGAAACACATCGTCACTTACAGCAAAAGGTAAGAGTTATGAGTCTGAGTTATGTTTTCACATATATTATCTGTTGAAACATGAACCACATGGGATCTGATTTGGGACACTTCAATATGTTTTGTAATGTGGTTTCAGTCTGAACAGAATTCGTGCTTTTAAAGGCCTTGACCGTGACGGCGATGATGACGATGATCAGGAGGATGGTTATGTGTTTAAGGTAATGATGATTATGATTATTATGTGAAAATGCCAGTTTTAGTTATGCTGTCTAAATACATACAGGTGAAACTCGAAAAATGTTAATATTGGGCAAAAGTTAATTTATTTCATTAATTCAACTTAAAAGGTGAAACTAATATATTATAGACTCCATGCAAAGTGAGATATTTCAAGCCTTTATTTTTTATAATTTAGATGATTATGGATTACATCTTATGAAAACCCCAGTCAAAATTAAGAATATTGTGAAAAGATTGTCTTTCTGTTGTATCCCGTTACAGTTCGCACAGTGATGATGAAGATGACGGTGATGATGAAGATGGCGGTGATGATGAAGATGGCGGTGATGATGATGAAGATGGCGGTGATGATGAAGATGGCGGTGATGATGAAGATGGCGGTGATGATGATGAAGATGGCGGTGATGATGAAGATGACGGTGATGATGATGTTGACTTCATACCCTGGTTGTTAATCTGTAAAGTCCTGATTTGTCTAACTGGACTTCGTTTCTTTCTGAATAATTCTCTGATCTTCAGATGAGCATCTAGAGTCACTTGATCTGCAGAAGGGGAAAAAGAAAGCGAGACAACTGAAGGTACGGTTTGTTCTGATTTTAATGCAAAATTAAAACAATAACAGCTTTAACATCTCAGTGTTGGGAAATAATCATGGTGTAAGTGAGATAATCCACGGCTAGCTGTGGATTAACGGTTTAAACACACTCTGTTTTAATCTCTTTCCGCTTAACCAAACCTTTATTTTGGCGGATTATAGTTTGTGTGTATCTGCTGAGAGTTTCAGTGACACTCAGATGACGTTTATGTCCTCATATGGAGACGGCAGACAGCAGTTGATTAACCCTCTGGGGTTGTTCGTTTTGGGGTGTCACACTTGGGGTGTTCATGTCCAAATGGACCCAAAGGGCAGGATTCATATTTAAAAAAAAAAAATCCTTTTTTTTTTACTTGTTTTTTCATAATTTTTTTTCTTTTCTTTTTTGGTGTTTTGAGATAATTTTATGATTTATAATTAATATTTATGCAATAATTATGACCCATTTTTTCCCATTGAATGACCCATTTTTTCCCATTTTCATTTATTTATTTTTTTTTTTTATCAAAGCTGTATTACATTTTAGAGTGAAGCCTAGGCCTCATGAAAGCAATTTTTGAAAAAAGATAGATGTCATCTGGTAGACACACTGAGCATTTTTATCACGCAATAGCACATTTTTACCACTATAGTGGATTTACAGTACAGCTCTCTGTAGAAAGGCTTGGGGATTCTAGTGATTTTTGCAAATATATACCAATTTTTTTTTAGGTTGTTGATTTTTAAAATATAAAAACATATTGTGTGTGTGTGTGTGTGTGTGTGTGTGGCTGTGTCTGTTTTGCACTCTTGATGTTTTATAGATTCTCAAAGACTATTTTTGTCTTGTTTTTTGTTTGTTTGGTTTAGATGGTAATTTAAAGTGCCAATTTTAATTTATTATACAATCAAATCTGAACATTGCATTGGAAAGAGAACAAATGAAAAGCATTTTGATACCCAATGTTTAATTCTAACTTATTCTAACTTAAAAAAATGCAATTCTTTCAGTTTTCATATTTTTGACAATTTCACATTCATTTCCTATGGGGGTCCATTTGAACCCAAAGGTCCTGAGTGACTATTTTTTTACAACCACTTAGACTGTTCACATCCTGTCCCCAATTTTTTTGTGTGTTCACATACCTAATACCATAACAGTCACCTAGTTTCGTAACATTCCGATGAAGCTGTGATTTTTAAAAATTACAAAACAGATTTATGTAATCTGAATTTATGAGTGTGAAAGTGTATAAAAGTGTGTGTGTGGCTGTGTCTGTTTTGCACTCTTGATGTTTTATAGATTCACCTCTTCACTGTTGTGTGCTTTTTTATGGATTGTGGCTGATTTGTAGATTGTACGCACCAAAAAACTCTGTTTTTTCACATTTTTGCCAATTTCCCATTAATTTCCTATGGGGGTCCATTTGGACCCGAACACCCCAAGTGTGACTATTTTTTTTACAACCACTTAGACTGTTCACATCCTGTCCCCAATTTTTTTGGGTGTTCATATACCAAATACCAACAAAGTCACCAAATTTCGGACCATTCCGAAGAAGCTGTGATTTTTAACATTTTTTTATTTGAATGCTTCGGGTCCATTTGGGCCGAACAACCCCAGAGGGTTAAAGGAATCAAAAATTAAAATGAATTGATAATTGACAAATGGGAAAATTAAAAAATGACCCGCTCGTGCTCGCCTATATAATGCCAGTGAACCAATGGTCATGTCCCATTTTATTAATTTAGGTTTTTTGTATTTTTTTTTTTTTTTTTTTTAGTGAACTTTGATGCTAATAGTTTCATGAATGTGAAAACAAATAGCCAAGGTCAGAATTTTTGTTAAGAACTAGATATGATTTTGCGTGTGTATGTGTGTGAGATAGAGAGAGAGTGTGTGTGTGTGTGTGTGTGTGTGTGTGTGTGTGTGTGTGTGCGTGTGTGTGTGAGAGAGTAAATCAGCGTTTGTGTTTGACTCACCGCTCATGTCACTGAGAAGGTGCACAGTGGTTTGGGGGATTCCTGGACCTGAACAAATACAAAATACAAATTCATATATCTTCAGCCATTTTTGCTAACCAGAATGAGTCTGATATATAAAATCCAATGTGATGTTGAACTAGAGCTGCACGATCCTGATCCAAACACCGACACTATCTTATTCCTTGGCTATGTCTATTCTCCAATCACACAGAACCAGAGAGAGCCGCTGTCATGTATAGATATGAAACCGCTTCACAAAAAGTTCTGGTATTATTTCTGTTACAATAAATCATATTTATGACAGAAGTACTGATAAAAGTTCATAGTTTCGGATATAAACACTGTAGTAATCAAAATACAGTAAATCCCCTTTTGAAAGTTACTTGGCGCTTCAAATATAAATTTATATCAATTACATCGTTACACCAGTAGGTGGCGACACGTGACTGTTAAAATGTATTTCGTTCAAAAATGCTGATTCATTCAGTATTAAAACATTAAAGTCTTTTATGAGTGGGTCATTAAATCAAGTGATTAAAAATTCAAATTCATTATTTTAAAATACACTTCTGCAATTAACATTTTGTCAGAATCTCTTAGTCTTGTAAATCAGGTTATTTTGTTTATATTCAGAATCATTCGGAAAATCATGATTTTTATTTTAAACAAAAAATCTTGATGCTCAAATCCAGAATCGTGTGTGTCAGTGTGTGTGCGTGTGTGTGTGTGTGCAGGTCATTTACCCCTGCAGTTCAGCAGCACAGCTCGAACCTTGTGGGCTCATTGAGGCTTCATAGAATGAACAGTGAGGTTTAAACAAAGAACAGCTCAAGCACTCGCTGATGGAACGGATCTACCGTGCTCACCCTGGAGGTCAAAGGTCACACTGCTGTAATATGAGGCATTCAGGATGAATAAAAACAAAAGTGTGTAGATTCAGTGTAGATCTGACCTGTACAGGTGTCTGTGACTGAACCCAGCCTCTGTACTGAGAAAATATCTGGAAGAAAACACACAATGTGTCAGATATTGAATAGGCTTGTGTGTGTGTGTGTGTGTGTGTGTGTGTGTGTGTGTGTGTGAACAAGTGACTCACACTGTATCCCTCTTTTCATCGTAGGTCAGGATCTCGGTGACCTCCCAGGTGCCTGAGGTCAGGTGACGCACGCTGACCTCTTCACCTTCAGGCTGAAAGTAGAAGAGGTAACACACACACATTTCAAAAACGTGATTTTTAGGGGGCTCTACTCTAGTACGACAGGTTTTCATGCTTCAAAGATCAAAATCCACCTTATTTTCCCATATTTGACTCTTCCCAGTACATGTTTTAATTGTGTATGGTTTGTGCACTTTTATACCTGCTCTGACATCATGGCGAGGTGTCTGAAGGATCTGAGTGGAGATGTCATGAGAAATGTTGCTCCATCTTTAGAGAAAACTGGTTTTTCATTCTGCACAAATCAGATGAGAGCGTCAGATTACTTCAACTAACGGGAAAATATGGCAACGTCTAAAGTGACGTAATGTTTACCTGTCTGTCAATCCATGTGTCTGATGTCATGACATGCTTCTGCAATGAGAGACCAAAACCAATGTTTATATGTGTTTGTATCGTATATGTGGAGTATGTGTGTGTGCCATTCAGAAGTGAATTAAGATGCCTTTTCAATTCCAACTCAGTTCCTTAAAGGAGCAGTTCACTTTTAAAAAACTTTTGCGGATAATTTAGTCACCCCCATGTCATCCAAGATGTCCATGTCTTTCTTTCTTCAGTCGAAAAGAAATTAAGGTTTTTGATGAAAACATTCCAGGATTTTCTCCATATAATGGACTTCAATGGGAACCAAACGGTTCAAGGTCCAAATGACAGTTTCAGTGCAGCTACAAAGAGCTTTTAATGACTCCAGACGATGAATAAGGGTCTTATCAAGCGAAACGAAAAAAGATTTGTTCATTTTGATGAATGAGTTCGAACAGGAGCATCACAGAACAGAGCAAGGCGAGCATTTGAGCTTATAAAACCTAAACTTTGTTATTTATTTATTAAATGAGCGATCGTTTCTCTTGATAAGACCCTTATTCATCGTCTGGAATCACTTAAACCCCTTTGAATAGTTTGCACTGAAACTGTCTTTTGGACCTTGAACCGTTTGGTTCCCAATGAAGTCCATTATATGGAGAAAATCCTGGAATGTTTTCATTAAAACCTTAATTTATTTTCGACTGAAGAAAGAAAGACATGGACATCTTGGATGACATGAGGGTGAGTAAATTATCAGCAAAAGTTTTTTAAAAGTGAACTACTCCTTTAATTGGAATTGAGGTAGCAACCAGAATGAAGAATTGCAATTGAAAAGATAAATACAAGGAAGTAGAATTAAAATAAATTAAAATTTAAATCCTTGAATTTCCTTGAAAGGATAGACCAGGATGGAAGAGCACTTCATTTCCCATAATGCATCAGAATTGCAGCTCAGTAAATTGCTCTTCGTTAGCCTATTCAGTGAATGGCGTGTTTTGAGAAACCGCTCACCGCCACACATTTCCCTGTGTGTGTGTAGCACAGTGTGAGAATGGAGGCGTTCTGGGACGGTTTAACCAGCGTACAGCGATACACTCGTCTGTTACCCACTGCACCATGCTGATATAGAGCTCGCTGCACACACACACACACACACAAATAGCCTGTAATCTCAAACATTATGAACATCTGAAAGTTTAGAAATGGAAAAGTATTTTTTAAAGAGGACCTGTTACACTTTTCTGATGTTGTTTTTGGCTCTACTCTGAACAGGTTTTGAATGTGGATAATTTCATAAAAGATACAAAGATACAAAAACAAGTGTGTGTGTGTGTGTGTGGGACCTTCTCTGTAAGCTGTCAGGAGTTGTGTGTGTGTGTGTGTGTGTGTGTGGTACCTTCTCTGTAAGCTGTCGGAGGCAGGAGTTGTGTAGTGTGTGTGGATCCGTTCACACTGACCACATTCAGTGTCACTTCAGGATTTGCCTGTCCAGTCTGTGGCACACAGTGAAATGAAGTGAAATCCTGAGTTCTGTAGTCTTGTGTCTTTCTTTCAATCGAAAAGAAATGAAGGTTTTTGAGGAAAACACTCCAACAATAAACTTTTATATACTTTTAACCACAGATGCTCGTCTTGCACTATCTGTGATGCGCCACACATTATGTAATCATGTTGACGTAGGTGGCAGAACCGACCCAGACTAAATCAAACGCCATTTACAAAAAAAAAAAATTAAACTAGGAGGAGTATTTCAAATTCCTTTGCATGTGTTTTACGAACAACCTGAAATAGCCGACTTCCTGTCTGGCTGGGGTAAAAAGTAAAAGTATGAAGTATATATGAAACGATGAGATCTACATGTGTACCGAGTTTCATATTATTACATGCAAGCGTGTTTGATTTATGGACCTCGCCCTTTCAGGGCTTGGGCCCTAATAAAAGGTAAAACAACGATATTGGATGATTTTGAAGTTGGAGGAGAAAATGAGTTGGAATTTTTCGCCCTACTCTACATTTCTGAACAGAAACGCCTGCATTTACATTTATTCATTTAGCTGACGCTTTTATCCAAAGCGACTTATAATTGCTATATATGTCAGAGGTCTCACGCCCCTTGGGCAACTAGGGGTTAAAGCAGTAGTTCACTTTAAAAAAAAACTTTTGCTGATAATTTACTACCCCTATGTCATCCAAGATGTCCATGTCATTCTTTCTTCAGTCGAAAGAAATTAAGGTTTTTGATGAAAACATTCCAGCATTTTTCTGCATATAATGGACGTCAATGGGAACTCAAAACGGTTCAAAGTCAAAATGAACATGTCATTTGGTTCATTCAACAAACGAAATGAACGAGTTGACTCTGGAAAAGATTTGTTCATTTTGATGAACGAGTTTGAACAGGAGAGTCACAAACGCGCGTCACAGAACAGAGCAAGGCGAGCATTTGAAGCTTATAAAACTTAAACTTTGTTATTTATTTATTAAATGAGTGATCGTTTCGCTTGATAAGACCCTTATTCATCGTCTGGAATTGCTTAAACCCCTTTGAAGCTGCACTGAAACTCTCTTTTGGACCTTGAACCGTTTGGTCCCCATTGAAGTCCATTATATGGAGTAAAATCCTGGAATGTTTTCATCAAAAACCTTAATTTCTTTTTCGACTGAAGAAAGAAAGACATGACATCTTGGATGACATGGGGGTGAGTAAATTATGCAACAAAAGTTTTTTATTAAAGTGAACTACTCCTTAAAGTGTTTTGCTCAGGGACACATTGGTGTCTCACAGTGGATTCGAACCTGGGTCTGTCACACCAAAGGTATGTGTCTTATCCACTGCGTAATGTGGATAGTGCAAGACCAGCAGTTGTAGTTAAAAAGTATATAAATGTGTATTTTGTTCTAAATGTCGTCTGGTTTGTCTAGATCAGACTCGGACTAGATTCATGTTCAAGACTTTGAATCTGCACTGAAACTCACATCTGGACCTTCGACCAGTTGGACCCCATTGAAGTCACTTTATGGAGTCACTCAAAAAAACTTCATTTCTTTTCCCCTGAAGAAAGATATGAATATCTTGGATGACGAGGGGGAGAGTACATTATCAGGACTACTCCTACAAGCTTTGGTAAGATACGTATTCAACAGCAGGTTGAGGCAGACGGATGTGCGACTAACCTTCGGGTATGGATACTGATGTCCACGAGGATAAAGCATCCCTGTGAAACGTGGAAGCTGCTCTTTGGGGACAAGAGTGTCATTGATGGTGAGAAATGCCAGACTGGATCCTGATGGAGACCACCAGAGGGCGCCTGAAGAATGCAAGACCTCCTCTAACAGCCAATCAGAGACACCGATTTCAAACAGGTCAGATTATATTATATACAATAATACGCAGTGGCTTGAGCTCGTGTTGTTCATAACAGCGTGATGATGGTGTGTTACCCTCATAAAGCCAGTCAGTTATTCCATTAAATATGAGGCCGTCTTGCCCCGATGACGTCAGTCTTAGAGAACTGCTCTTCACTTCTGGCTGATAGTAGATGTTATTCTCAAATATGTATACCTGAGAGAAAGAAAGAAGGCTTGAGTCACTAATGAGCACTTATTATGCCCTTTTTTAAATTCTTGATGTTTTAGAACAGGTTTTCCTGCTTGAATGTTGATTATTCTCCTCATATTCTCCATTGTTGCGGCTCCTCTCTTCCCAGTCTGTCAGTAATGCTCTGTTTACTTCCTGTCTCTATGAAGCCCTCCTTCTACATTTTCAATGTAAAAGTCTAGTCTGACTATAGGCTGCTCAATATAAATGTTAACTGTAAACTTTGCGTTATAAGTGGTTTTGTTTTGTCTAACTATAGCATATGACCGATGAGCCTAATATTAATATTATACCAGTTTAGATGAATGGTTCTTCGTTTAGCAGTCACACTTGGAACCTTCAGGTCAAAATTGACCCAAAGGGTGGGTTTCATATTTAAAAAAGAAAATCATATTTTTTTTTACTTGTTTTTTTATAATATTTTTTCTTTTCTTTTTTGGTGTTTTGAGAAAATTTCAAAAATGAAAAAAAAAAAAAATTATAATTAGTATTAATGCAATAATTATGACCAAATTTCCCCCCATTGAATATAATAGAAAAAAATATGTAAAAAAAAACATTTTTTTTTTTTAAAGCTTTATTTCATTTTAGAGTCAAGCCTAGGCCTCATAAAAGCAATTTTTGAAATTAGATGGATGCCATCTCGTGGACAAACTGAGCTTTTTAAAAATACAAAACACATGTATAATCTGAATTTTTTGGTGTGTTTGTTGTGTACAAAGGTGTGTTTGTGTGTGTGTGGATGTGTCTGTTTTGCACTCTTGATGTTTTATAGATTCACCCCTTCACTGTTGTGTGCTTTTTTTCAAGATCGTTGCTGATTTGTAGATTGTACGCACAAAAAACTCAGTATTTTCACATTTTTGCCAATTTCCCATTCATTTCCTATGCGGGTCATTTTTGACCTGAAGGTCCTGAGTGTGACTATTTTTTTACGACCACTTAGACTTTTCAAATCCTGTCCCCAATTTTTTGGGGTGTTCATATACCAAGTACCAATAAAGTCACCAAGTTTCGGACTATTCCGATGAAGCTACGATTTTTAACATTTTTTTTTTCATTTTTTTTAAAAAAAACCCAGAGGGTTAAGGGTTTATGAAACCCAAATGACACGTATAGGACTGAGTAATATTCAAAGCGTTGTGTGTGAGTGCGCATCACAAGAATTCCAGTCAACTCGCTCTCGGGTCCAATTAAAACAAAAATAATTCACATGCACCGTTTTCTTCATGTAAATTCCTCCTTTAATCTAAACTCATTAGTAAATAAAACAAAGAAAAGAATCCAAATATAATCTTAAATCCTAAAAATCACGGATGCTGGCAAAGAAAACTGTGCGACTCTCTCTATTTCCTATAAAGAACGCACAACTGCCTCACTCTTAAAGGGCCAGAGTAAAATTTTTACACATACCAAATTTCAAGGTAAATGTAGAGAATATTTATCTAATTAGTACACACAAAGAAAGAAAGTTACAATCAAACACAAATAATAAAATACTGAAATATAGTATGCAATAATTGTCACTGAACAAAAGCAAAATTAGGCTCCTATTGTGTGTTTCAAGCCTTTTCCATGTGTTTATCCAGCAGATATCCTCAGTCCAGTGTTTTGTGAATCATTTTACATTTGGCTCCATTCATTTTAAAAATGCTGATTTTTTTCCCTTATTTCCTAGAATCGACAGGCTTCGAGTCCCAGTTTTAGTTTTCACTCTGACCGCAATTTAACTGAAATACTGTCAGTGACTTCAATGTAGCCTAAATACATATTCCACCTTTACCGTTGCTTCTTACAAGACTGCAGCTACTTTTAACATGATATTTTCAATTTTTTATATCTCTCCTGCACATATAAAATTTTCATGTGTGCTCAGTGCACTGCACTATATATGCACTATATATGGCCAATTAAGGCTCTTTCAGTTTGATCTGTTTCACATCAGCTTATAAATTCGCAATGCTGGTTAGTGCTTGTTTTGTGCTGGTCGAGTCAGTGGACCAACATAGCTAACATAACCAGAGACACATAACCAGCATGGTGTTTCTGGTGAAGTTGCTTGACCATAGATGATACGCCTGGTAGATGACCAGAACTTTTCAACAGAGTTGTAGTGTACACAGACACACAAAAACTTGTGAATAACGGTTTTCCTGGTGTATATATAGAAGAGTTCAGATGCAAAAGCCTCTAAGTGCCATTTGAATTTTCTTCTAAAATGATCATTTTTATCAAGCTTGTATATTTAAGTTCAGTAATTTCACTTAAATGACAATGAAGATTACCTATTAATTGTCATTTAAGTGAAATTACTGAACTTAAATATACAAGCTTGATAAAAATTGTCATTTTAGAAGAACATTTTAAATGGCATTTAGAGGCTTTTGCATCTGAACTCTTCATATTTCAGTTTTGTAAACCACACCACTAGGATTTTATAAATGAGCCGTTGATAGTGCTGTGGTGTGATGTTGTGTGCCTGTGTGTTACTCACCAGTTGTTGTCTGTGATTCCCCCATGATGCAAACTGTAGAACACAATCAGAGACCTCCGGAGGATTCAGTTCATGCACTTCCCTGCACACACACACACACACACACACACACACACACACACACACACACACACACACACACACACACACACACACACACACACACACACAGTCACACAAACTCTCTTATGCACATTACGTGTCTGTATAGTCAAGTCAGCTCATTTTTAAAGTGTTGTATTCAATAGAAATACCGTGTTCTGTAAGTTGTAGATCAAGTAAGATGCCAGGTAGGAGATATTGAATACATCTACAAAAACACAACACAAAATGGAATAAGTCAAAAAAATTAAAAAAAAGCTGCACAAAACATTTATGTAGCAACTGAACACACTGCTAAAAAATGAATAAAATTACTAAACATTCTTAAATCAAGATGCATTACTTGAGAAGCAAAGATTGAAGATGTTAAATCTTGTTTACCTGAAAAATGCGTCAAAATGAAGTGAGTTTTGATTAAAACAAGAACAAATATCATTAACACTTTATATAGACTATCGGTCAAAAGTTTTAGATCGTAAGATTTTTCATGTTTTTAAAAGAAGTCTCTTGCTCACCAAGGCTGCAATTTTTTGATAAAAAATACACAAAAAAACACAGTAATATTGTGAAATATTATGACACTTTTTATGTTAATATATATTAAAATGTAATTTATTCCTCTGAAAAAAGCTGAATTTTCAGCATCATTACTCCAGTCTTCAGTGTCACATGATCCTTCACAAATCACTCTAATATGATGATTTTATGCTCCAAAAACATGTATGATTATTATCCATGTTGAAAACAGTTTTTTACATTTTTATTTCAGGATTCTTTGTATGAATAGAAAGTTCAAAAGAACAGCTTTTATCTGAAATGGAAAGCTTTTGTTGCATTAAACACTACCCTTTAAAAAGTTTGGGGTCAGTAAGAATTTGTGTTTTATTTTTGGGGAAAATAAATAAGAAATCAATACTTCTATTCATCAAGGATGAGTTACATTGTATCAAAAGTTACAGTAAAGACATTTATAATGTTAGAAAAGATTCTAATTAAATAAAAGCTGTTCTTTGAACTTTCTATTCATCAAAGAATCCTGAAAATAAAAATGTAAAAAACTGTTTTCAACATGGATAATAATCATACATGTTTTTGGAGCATAAAATCATCATATTAGAGTGATTTGTGAAGGATCATGTGACACTGAAGACTGGAGTAATGATGCTGAAAATTCAGCTTCTTTTCAGAGGAATAAATTACATTTTAATATATATTAACATAAAAAAGTCATTTTAAATTGTCATAATATTTCACAATATTACTGTGTTTTTTTACTTTGCAGCCTTGGTGAGCAGAAGAGACTTCTTTTAAAAACATAAAAAATCGTACTGATCTTAAACTTTTGACCGGTAGTGTATAATGCATAAAATCTGGTGAAATTGAAATTGCTCGGTTATTTGTCACGTGAATTATTTCTAAAGGCGCAACAATGAATATGCATTATATGTATTATAACTGTGGTTATAATCATTCATGAGATATATCATACATAAGGTGCATTAAAAATCCATAGTAAATGCATTAATTAAATTTATAATGCATATTTTAAAAGGGGTTCAACAAGTGCAAATTGGGTCAGAGAAATAATCTTGTTTTCCCTTGTTGAATTAAGTTTATTTTTCTGACCCCATTGGCAGATATTTTTACTTGTTTTAAGCAAAAACTTGATTCTGATAATTTTTTTTCAGTATTTTTGCTTTCTCCAGTAAACGAATTTTTAGATATTTGTAGCCTACTGGAAAACAAGACAGAAACAAACCTTGTTTGCAGTGCTACAATTCATGAAGCTGTTTTGCTTGATTTGACCTGTTATTTTATTATAATAAAAGCTCCTGAGAATCATCGTGACCTCTGACCTTTTTGACATCATATGCCAGTAACACGTAGTTGAGGTCTGGTGACACGGAAAGCTTGGAGGCCTTGAACACTGCCTGTGTGAAAAACTCTCATCAGAAGTGATCATTCACTATTCAGATCTAATGTTAGATGGGTTTCCTTCAACAATCAATATTATGATGAGGTAGTGTGAGTTTAACAAATAATTGTTAAAAAAAATGGGTAACACTTTACTTGAAGGGGTGTGCATAAGACTGACATGACACCTTCATAATCTCGACCTATATGCATGTTTATGACAACTGGCATTAAAGGGATAGTTCACTTTGAAACTAATTTTTGATATGTTTTATCTTACCTCAAGGGCATCCAAGATGTAGGTGTCTTTGTTTCCACAGCAGTATTTTCAATTGTGATATTTTTAGGTCAAACCGTTCGAGTCTATCAGTCATATAATGCAGGTCTATGGGGTCCACCTCAAAGAGCATGCACAGAGAAGTCCAATTTAAACATGATTCAATGACTCGTAAATGTAAGTACACATTGATGGCCTAAGACACGAAACGAGCGGGTTTGTGTGAGAAATCGAACAGTATTTATATCGTTTTACCTCTTGAAATCACAGCCACGTCCAAGTGATCTGAGGGCGCAGGCGCTTTGTGGCTGTGGTAACAAAGAGGCAAAAGCAATATAAATAAAAACTGTTCGTTTTCTCACACAAACCACTCGTTTTGTGTAATTTACGAATCATTGAATGATGTTTAATTTGGACTTCTCTGTGCATGCTCTTTGAGGTGGACCCCATAGACCTCCATTATATGACTGATAGACACAAACGTTTTGACCTAAAAATATAAAAATTTAAACTACTTGGACTATCTTGGATGCACTTGAGGTAAGATAAAACATGTCAAAAATTAAAATCAAAGTGAACGATCCCTTTAAGTATCATTCGCTCAATTATGACATTATTAATGCAAATATGACATTCTCTCTGAGATATAAACCAATACATCATAACCTGTCATAAACATGACATAGCAGATTAATGATCAAACTTAAGAAACCACTTAGTTTTATTGGTTAACATTACATTAAACTGTCAGGTGGTTGGCTTTGACATTAGCTGTCGTGAAGCCATTACTCAAAGCTCAATGATAACTTTCGATAACTTAACAATAAGTCAATCCACTTCACTTGATATTTATTTTTAGATCAAATTCTAAAGATGGCTGCACACGTGTCTACTTTAGCTTGTGGGTTTAGACAACCCGATCTCACGACCAAGTCGTACGAATTCGACAAATGATTAAAAAGTGGCTAATTCGTAATAATTCATACGACCTCACTCGTACGAATTAGTACGATTTTGCGAAATTGTACATATTTTACAAATTGGCCAATTCATTTGAATTCGTACGAATGACCTACCCCTTACCCCGCCCCTAAACCTACCCATCACGTGGGTTTAGACAAAATGATCGAATTAGACACTTTTTAATCATTCGCCAAATTCGTACGAATTGGTTGTGAGATAGTGTTGGTTAGCTGATTACATTGTTCTCATATGAAGTATTTGTATAACATGACTCACAAATGTGCTGTTCTTCATCATGACCTCAGTCTGATTGCTCTCCATGTTCAGCATCTTCAGATCTCCATCTCTGTCCCTGTAGACGAGCCGATAATCTGAAGAAGAAAGACTGTAAATCTGAATCTGAAGACTGTAAACCGCAGCGTGACACTATTCACATTCAAGAGTTGAAGGGTTTTTCTATTATGCTTTTGTTCATGTTTAAGACATGGTGTGTCTTAAAGCGTATTAAAAACACCAAATACACATATAAACAACACTAAAAACTGGATATTCACCACAGGGGTACTTAAAATTATTCATACTTAGAATAAAGGGGCGGGGCCTGGTTGAGTTAGTTAGTAGTGTGTTAAACTGGCGGTTATGGGAAGGGGCGGGGCATTTCCCAAACACACTCGAAGCGATCGACCAATCACAACACACTGATCCAGCCGACCAATCAGCACAGTGTGCTATTCAGAAGGAGGGGCTTCATAGAGACAGGAAGTAAACAGAGCGTTACTGACAGACTGGGGAGAGAGGAGCCGCAACAATGGAGAATATGAGGAGAATAATCAACATTCAAGCAGGAAAACCTGTTCAGTACAGCCTGAACACTGAATCAAGGGCATAATAGGTCCCATTTAAATAGCCTACATGTGTTTACAGCCGTGTGTGTCTATCTGACAGGTCTTGTTTAGTCCGACACACAGAGGAGACAGAGATTGAGAATGTGATCTTCCTCACCAGAAACCCACTGAGCTTCGAGATCCTGATCCTGCTGCTCACTGGAGAAAAGGTCATCCAGGGTCAGACAGGATCCCAGAGTGTGGTGAGCATCACCTGAGACCATTAACACACACACTAACATGAGCAGATTCAAGATAGTGCAATGTGTTCACCGTGTGTGTGTGTGTGTGTGTGTGTGTGTAGGTTTAGGGGTAGGGTTTGTGTGTGTGTAGGTTTAGGGTTAGTGTGTGTAGGTTTAGGGGTACACTCTTAGAAGAAAAGGTTCTATATAGAACCTTAAAAGGTTCTATCAGCGCTACATATTTGGAACCCCTATACACTCTTAAAAAAGGGTTCCTCTGGGTTCTATATAGAACCCTGGGGTTCCCGTACTTGGCCAATAGAACCTTTTACCAAAAAAATGGTTCTATATAGAACCATTTTGGAGTTCCATATATGAAGCGGGGGATGGAACCATTTCTGGTTCTAAATAGAACCATTTCTTCTAAGAGTGTAGGGTTTGTGTAAGTGGAAAGAATATACAATCTGTACAGTATAAAAAT
Organism: Hybognathus amarus; assembly: GCA_030378365.1. Classification (NCBI taxonomy): domain Eukaryota; kingdom Metazoa; phylum Chordata; class Actinopteri; order Cypriniformes; family Leuciscidae; genus Hybognathus; species Hybognathus amarus. The sequence continues at coordinate 54,088 of JAQIUQ010005548.1, forward strand.
CATTACATCTTTGGAATGTCCCCATTTAGATAAGTAAACGTGCGCATGTGTGTGTGTACAAATATTAGCATTCTTAAATTAAGATTTACTTGAGAAGCAAAATATCAGTGGAGTAAGAAAAATGATCTTGTTTTCCCTTTGAATTGCATTTATTTTTTTGACCCGCCAGACAGAGATTTTTTTCTTGTTTTACACTCTCAGAAAAAAGGTACAAAAGCTGTCACTGGGGCTGTACCTTTTCAAAAGATAAACTTTTGTACATTTTAGGTGCTAATATGTCCATTTTAGGTCCTAATATGTCCATTTTAGGTGCTAATATGTCCATTTTAGGTGCTAATATGTCCATTTTAGGTGCTAATATGTACATTTTAGGTGCTAATATGTACATTTTAGGTGCTAATATGTCCATTTTAGGTGCTAATATGTCCATTTTAGGTGCTAATATGTCCATTTTAGGTGCTAATATGTCCATTTTAGGTGCTAATATGTCCATTTTAGGTGCTAATATGTACATTTTAGGTGCTAATATGTACATTTTAGGTGCTAATATGTCCATTTTAGGTGCTAATATGTCCATTTTCAGGTGCTAATATGTCCATTTTAGGTGCTAATATGTCCATTTTAGGTGCTAATATGTCCATTTTAGGTGCTAATATGTCCATTTTAGGTGCTAATATGTACATTTTAGGTGCTAATATGTCCATTTTAGGTGCTAATATGTCCATTTTAGGTGCTAATATGTCCATTTTAGGTGCTAATATGTCCATTTTAGGTGCTAATATGTCCATTTTAGGTGCTAATATGTCCATTTTAGGTTCTAATATGTCCATTTTAGGTGCTAATATGTACATTTTAGGTGCTAATATGTACATTTTAGGTGCTAATATGTACATTTTAGGTGCTAATATGTACATTTTAGGTGCTAATATGTCCATTTTAGGTGCTAATATGTACATTTTAGGTGCTAATATGTACATTTTAGGTGCTAATATGTACATTTTAGGTTCTAATATGTACATTTTAGGTTCTAATATGTCCATTTTAGGTGCTAATATGTACATTTTAGGTGCTAATATGTACATTTTAGGTGCTAATATGTCCATTTTAGGTGCTAATATGTCCATTTTAGGTACTAATATGTCCATTTTAGGTTCTACCATAGTGCTCATGCATTTTAGGTGCTAATATGTACATTTTAGGTGCTAATATGTACATTTTAGGTTCTAATATGTACATTTTAGGTGCTAATATGTACATTTTAGGTGCTAATATGTCCATTTTAGGTCCTAATATGTACATTTTAGGTGCTAATATGTACATTTTAGGTGCTAATATGTCCATTTTAGGTTCTAATATGTCCATTTTTGGTCCTAATATGTCCATTTTAGGTGCTAATATGTACATTTTAGATGCTAATATGTACATTTTAGGTACTAATATGCATATTTTTGGTGTTAATATGTACATTTTAAGCATTAATATGTACATTTTGGGAGCTTATATGTCCATTTTAGGTCCTAATATTTATATTTTAGGTCCTTATATGTACATTTTGGGTGCTAATATGTACATTTTAGGTGCTAATATGTACCACTAAGGTACCAATATGCAGCCTTTGGGTACAAAAGTGTACCTTTTGAAAGGTACAGCCCCAGTGACAGCTTTTGTACCTTTTTTTCTGAGAGTGTAGGCATAAACATCATTTTTTTCAGAAAAAGAAAACTTAATATATATGAACTTTTTCTTCTCTTGATTTAAGAATGTTTAGATATTTGTCCTGGAATACGAGTCAGAAACACTGAGAAAGAACATCAAATTAAGACTAATTTCTTAATTTTTTCATTATTTTAAGCATTGTTTCGCTTGGTCAGTGTCTGGGTATTTGGTTGTAAGAACCTATAAATACCTGAAATAATTTGGCGAAGTGATACATGGAAGTGTAATGCGGTCAAACCTGCCTGGAACTACTTTAGCCGCGCGTCCGTTCATAAACCAATCAGAATCTAGCATTCAACAGCCATGTGATATAAACACTGAATACTTTTTTTAAATTTTCAAGCTTAAATGTGAAATTAGGCACGAAAAACTCTGTTTATTGGCAGTGAAACACACAGACCTGTAGACAGCAGGAAGATAGACAGACCAATCAAACGACAGCACAAACGCAATGACCAGAAGAGAGATTCCCACACCCTTCCAGTTCATTTCAGACGACATACTTCCCACATCCTGCAGAGAGAAACATAAATCAACATTATTATTATTAGATTAGAGTTTAAATAATACATTCATCTTTAATCAGAACGTAGGGCTGACCATGAGTCACTGACCCTGTTTACTTGCACAGGGATATTCCAATACTAATCAAAATATTAGCAAGCTTTATATAAACACATTAATAACCATAACCAGACTAAGCCTGTTTTCCAGTAACAAGAAGTCTGAATAAGAGCTATGTTGATCAGAATTATTTGTCGAGTTTACAGCTGTGATTCGTTTCTGCGAAGTCTTTAAAAAAGTCTCAATTCTCGCTTTGCAAATGAAGGCATTAAATCAGAGCAGATTCAAAATGTTGCATGAAAATCTTCCTCTGTATTTTTGTTTTATAGTTTTTCCAGACAAATATCTGAACATCCTAAGATCAAAATACATTTACTTGAGATGCAAAACGTGTAGTCTTGTTTTTGGGCGTTTTGATGAGGTATCACACAGTTTATCCTTTGAATTAAGTCCAAAAAATATATGACTAAGCCCATTGGCAGATATTTGTTGTTTTATTTTAATCTCTGTTTATTTTAATAATTTTTTCACCTGCATGTCATTTTGTTCTATAATTTCTTCATTTGAAAGTCTTAGTTTTACCTTCATAAAACCCTGTTAATTAGAAATTAATCACCAAAATGATTTTTTTACTAAAACTGTGAGAGTGTTTCACTTGAAAGCACTTTCACTGTCCCAGTAAAGTGTGTGAGTGTGAATATGTATGTGTGTGTTTTCATCTGAATCTGATTGACTTTGTTCTATTTTTATTGCATCCTGAACACTATTTGTTTATTGAAATGACAGCCCTGTACAGTTTTGTCTCTGTCTTGGATTCTGTCAGAATGAGTCAAACTTTGAATTAAAGTATCTGATAAACTTACACAAATGTACACTAACACAAATGTTAGTCTGATAAACACAAATGTAATGTTATCTGGAAGCAGACCTACTCATAAACCAAAGTCAAAATAAGTTGTAGGATTTAGGGCGCTAGGACCATGTTAAGACATTTGAGTATGAGTACTGATGATTATGTCATCATTTGTTGTGTTATATAACTTGTCTGTGTTTATTAGTGTATGTAGGGTTAGGGATACAGTATATATATATATATATATATATATATATATATATATATATATATATATATATATATATATATATATATATATATATATATATATATATATATATATATATATATAAGCCTAACCCTACATTTTATATATATATATATATATATATATATATATATATATATATATATATATATATATATATATATATATATATATATAACAAGATTAAACATATTTTTTTCTGTGATTGATCGTGATTAAAAACATTAAATTGCGTTAAATATTTAAATATCATACTGACAGAAGTTAATTGCATGCGATCCTATAGTCGTGTGAAATTAAAGTCCCCCTGTAGCCTGTAGTCACTTAAAACTCTTATTTGATCACCAAAATGCTCATATTTCAATGTTTTTTCCTTGAAAAAAATATCCTCATGCCTTAAAATATCTCTCATTTAGTATGTGGCAGTTCTATGAATATGCAAATGAGCCCCGCCTCCACTCACTCCCTCACTCAGAGATCCACTGGTCGACGATCACATCGTTGATCTGATTGGTTACAAGGTCGTTTGTGACAGTCAGAAACACCAAAGCGTGTTTGGTTCACTGCAGTTTTAAGGAGGAAATACTCAGAAATGCTGTCCACTCATGAACTTACACATAGTGTGTGTTAAAGTGTATTAAAAACACCACATACACACATAAACAACATTAAAAACTGGATATTCACCTCACTCTAAAAAATTCTGTTTTTTTTTAAGTCAATTTTGGGTCAAATATGGAACAAACTCAAACGTTGGGTGTAAAAATGTATAAAAAATATGTAACCCAATGGCTGGGTTTGTCCATATTTGACCCAAAGTTGGGTTAAAACAACCCAGCAATTTTTAGAGTGTGATTTCTGAAGGATCATGTGACACCGAAGACTGGAGTGATGATGCTTTGATCACAATATATTAACAGTTATTAAATACTCATTTAAAATAAAATGCAGCATTGGTAAGCAGAAGAGACTTCTTTCAAAACATTATAAATCAGAACTTGTGAGCAGTTAGTGATCACTATCTATGTTAGTTTGTCACCATGTTTAGTTTTAAGATCCACAGAGAATAAAACAGCAGATTAAAGGTTTATCTAGTGAAGGTCAGGCTGGCCTCGAGGGACACGTCAGAGGACGATCATTCAATCATTCATGAGACTCACTCAAACTTACTGAGTGCATCTAAATGTAGAGCATGAAGGAACCTGCAGGTGTGTGTGTGTTTACATGTTTGTGTTGATGCTGTTTGAATTGAATAATACACAATAACTGTCCTACAGATGTCCTGAAATCTGAAGTGTTTCAGCACTGTATGTTTTTAAAAGCTCCAGTCATTAAGGTTTAAAGCTTTATGCTGAGGAACGGATCCGTCTGTATTATGTTAGTAATAGAGTTGCTTGAGATTAAAGTAAAACTCGCTAACTTTAATCTCCTCACATTAAGCCGTAATGCCAGAAGAGACTGAAACAAAAGACAAAATGAAAGAAGAAAAACAATGAGCGCTTAAATCTGTGTGTGCTGAGATTGTGTTGAAGGAGGACAGAAGCGGCCAAAGGGGATATTATAATGACCCTCAAGTTCAAGTAAACCACCAAATATGAATAAAACACAAGGGAAATGCTACAATCTGACATACATTATCTATTCATATTCCCTTTTGCATGTGTTCATAATTTCTTTGCATGACAGGATAAAAATGATAATGCATAATTTGTCATGTTTCATTGCATTACGATCACTAATAAAACAATCGACTCCAAGCACAACTACACAATATGTTGAACTTAACACTGAACTTTACTTCTCTGGCCAAAATTATGTTTAATTAAAGTCCTCCTGTTCTGAAAGAAGTCTCTTCTTCTTACCAATGCTGCATTTTATTTTAAATGAATTTAAATTTATATATATATATTTTAACAATTTACAATAACTGTTAATATATTGTGATCACAGCATCATTACTCCAGTCTTCGGTGTCGCATGAAACCTTCAGAAATCACTTTACACTCTAAAAATGCTCTTTACACTCTAAAATATGGACAAACCCAAACATTGGGTTAAAAATTTAAATAACAATAATGGCTGGGTTTGTCCATATTTGACCCAAATTTGGGTTAAGCATTTTTAAAGAGTGTAATACAAGGATTTGCTAAATTATTGATGGCGCTTGTTATTAATAATTGTATATATATATATATATATATATATATATATATATATATATATATATATATATATATATACACCTTTTTTAGAATTATTTTATTAATAAAAAGTTCAAAAGAACAGCATTTATTTGTCATGGAGATCTTTTTTGACATTATAAATGTCTAACATTTTTATTAATTTATGTAATGTGTCCTAGCTGAATAAAAGTATTAATTTAACTGATTAAATGTAAGTATTCAGCTCTTATTAATTACCGAATAAGTGCAAGGTCAACTCCCCAGTTTACAAAATTTACATTAACATTTACATTCTGGTACACTAAAAAAATGACATGTTGGCTTTAATTATTTTTTTCTGGGTTATGTTAAACAAACATAATTTGTTCATGTAACTTTAACCTCATGGAATTAAGTGATTTTAAGCGACCCAATTTAAGTCGTCTTAACGTGAGTTTTTAAAGGCTTCCTGACATGATTCTGCTATTTTTAATATTCATTCATCCATTAATATTTCAATTATTTTAGTAACAGATAATTGATAGACCAAAACTACACTGTAAAAAAATATTGTTGGTTTAACTTAAAGTAAGTAACCTGGTTGCCTTAAAATTTTAAGTTGATTGAACTGGAAAAAGTGAGTTAATACAATGAAGGAGATTGATTTAATCATCGGAAACTCAAAATAATAAGTTATCTGAACTAAATGAATTATTTAAGTTGATTTGACAGAAGAAAAAATGTTGTGTTAACAAATATTAAAAAAATATATTTTTTTACAGTATTTATTTGCAAACATTATAGCACATATTAGGATCTTAAATGTTAATAATAATGTAATCAGTCGATGCCAAACAAAATGCTCCACTCTTCTCCACAATGGTAACCCATTTAAATGGTTCGAATAATTCCAATGTAATTTAACATTAATCGCAATTACACACTATCAAGTCTTTTCTAAATTTCTCAAAAAAAAACCTAAAACAACGAACATTTATTCTCTCTTAATTCAACCGAATGCAAAGCATGCTGGGAACTAACAGGGCAAAATGGCAGTCGTCTCGCTCTATACTGCCACCTTCTGGATGTACGAATGTTTTACTTAACATAAATGGTTTGAGTTTAGACGACGCTGTACGATTTTGTACAGTTAAGTTAAGACATAAATACATAGAAGTCAAAAAACAAGTAAGCTAAATATAAATATATGATGCAAAGTGCACAACCATTCGGGACAGTTGTGAAACTCCTTTAAAAAAACAAACATTCAAATTAACCTTATTAATCTTGATGGTCTCTTTAGCACACAGTGATGATGATGATGATGATGATGATGATAACTCTTCCTCACCTTCACGTCGATGGACGAGCGCCTGTGGCAGTGGTTGGACACTTCAGCCGTCTGATTCATGTCTTCCTCTTATTCTTCTGTTTTCCAGCGGTGAATCTCAGTGAAGTGGATCCTGATGAAGGACGCTCCGAGTGTGTGTTATCCCAGCGCTCCGAGTGTGTGTTATCCCAGCTCTGCGTCTCTGCTCCAGCTGCGCGTCACTGATGCTCCAGATGCAGAAACATCTGTCTGTCGGAGCGCAAACCACCAGAAACATCACTCGGCTGGATTATGGCAATGCGCTCGATGATTTACACAAGTAGGACACGCACCAACTAACAATCACCAACTGTAAAAAATGATTTTTTATGCTTTTTACACTCTCAGAAAAAAGGTACAAAAGCTGTCACTGGGGCTAGGGTAAACTTTTGTCCATTTCAGGTGCTAATATGTACATTTTAGGTGCTAAAAAGTACATTTTACGTGTTAATATGTACATTATAAGTGTTAATATGTACATTGTAGGTGCTGGTATGTACATTTTAGGAGCTAATATGTCCTTTTTAGGTCCTAATATGTACAGTTTAGGTGGTAATATGAACATTTTAGATACTATAATGTACATTTTAAGTGTTAATATGTACATTTTAGGTCCTGATATGTACATTTTATGTGCTAATATGTCCATTTCAGGAGCTAATATACATTTTAGGTCCTAATATGTCCATTTTAGGAGGTAATGTGTCTGTTTTACGGGGTAATATGAACATTTTAGGTCCTATTACGTAAATTTTAGGTGGTAATATGTACATTTTAGGTGGTAATATGAACATTTTAGATAATATAATGTACATTTTAAGTGTTAATATGTACATTTTAGGTGCTGATATGTACATTTTAGGTGCTAATATGTCCATTTCAGGAGCTAATATGTACATTTTAGGTCCTAATACGTCCATTTTAGGTGGTAATATGTCCATTTTAGGAGGTAATGTGTCCATTTTAGGGGGTAATATGAACATTTTAGGTCCTATTACGTAAATTTTAGGTGGTAAAATGTACATTTTAGGTGGTAATATGAACATTTTAGATACTATAATGTACGTTTTCAGTGTTAATATGTACATTTTAGGTACTGATATGTACATTTCAGGTGCTAATATGTCCATTTCAGGAGCTAATATGTACATTTTAAGTGGTAATTTGTGCATTTTAGGTGGTAATGTGTCCATTTTAGGGGGTAATATGAACATTTTAGGTCCTATTACGTAAATTTTAGGTGGTAATATGTACATTTTAGGTGCTAATATGTACATTTTAGGTGCTAATACGTACATTTCAGGTGCTATTATGTCCATTTCATGAGCTAATATGTACATTTTAGGTGCTAATATGTACCACTAAGGTACCAAAATGAAGCCTTTGGGTATAGAAGTGGACCTTTTGAAAAGGTACAGCCCCAGTGACAGCTTTTGTACCTTTTTCTGAGAGTATATGTACTTAATTCAAATTAGTTAAAGCAACACATTTTGCTTCTACTTAATTTAATTGTGTCCAATCTACACTCTTATAAAAGAGGTTGTATATGTGAATCGTAGAGTTCTTACTCAACTCCAACAAACCTTTTATGCTAAAGAAAGATCTATAATGACAAGAGAGAACCCTTTTGGCACAAAGGCTATTATTCATTCATAGATTACATTATTCTGCAACATTTTGTTGTTGTAATTAAATTATTGTGTATTAAACTGTTAAAGAAGTAGTTCACTTTTGAAAAAACTTTTGTTGATAATTTACTCACCCCCATGTCATCCAAGATGTCCATGTCTTTCTTTCTTCAGTCTGAAAAGAAATTAAGGTTTTTGATGAAAACATTCCAGGATTTTCTCCTTTTCTTCTCTTCAATGGGGACCAAATGGTTCAAGGTCCAAATGAGAGTTTCAGTGCAAACTGTTCAAAGGGCTTTAAACGACACCAGACGACGAATAAGGGTCTTATCTAGAGAAACGATTGGTCATTTAAAAACTAAATAAAAGTTTAAGTTTTATAAGCACAAATGCTCGCCTTGCTCTGTTCTGTGACGCACGTTCGTGACTCTCCTGTTCGAACTCGTTCATCTAAATGAACAAATCTTTTTTCGAGTCATGACTCGAAGGGTCCTTGATAAGACCCTTATTCATCGTCTGGAATCGTTTAAAGCCCTTTGAACAGTTTGCACCGAAACTGTCTTTTGGATCTTGAAACGTTTGATTCCCATTGAAGTCCATTATATGGAGAAAATCCTGGAATGTTTTCATCAAAAACCTTAATTTCTTTTCGACTGAAGAAAGAAAGACATGGACATCTTGGATGACATGGGGTTGAGTAAATTATCAGCAAAAGTTTTTTTAAAGTGATCTACTCCTTTAATATCACAGTTTAATCATGCTGATTTTTGGAGGAGAAACTGAAACGGCACTCTTTGTGTGATATTGATTAACTGCATAAAATGATATAAATATAGACATTTTCTAACCCCCATATCTGGAATTCACATGCATTCATAAATACATTTTAGGGTCTTGATGTTTGTCAGTAATATGAAATATTGAATCCGGAAAGGACAAAGCAATGATGCTTGCAGCTTTAATACATGATGAACGTAATAAGCATTGAAGTATCATCATATCACAGTTCTGGGGGTTTCCACTATTGGTCACGTCTAGAACAGCTTAACCCGCAGTAAATGAGCCGTGTCACTGTAACGCAGGCCTCCCGTGTGTTTCTCGTGGACGAGATAACCTTTCTAAAAACAGGAAGTTCTTGCTCAGTTTGTGGCTTATGTGTCCATGGGGTTTTCATCTTGCTTCATTTCCACGTAATGTTCAGTCACCTAAACTTCTCTGACAATGAATGCAAAAAATAAAAAAATGTGTTTATGAGGGAAGAATAAACACTGAACGACTAAACTGCAGATACAGGTTTTATTAGGCAAAAATAAAAACAAATGCATATAAAAAGCATAGAAATGTTATAAATAATGCATGTGCTCATCATTTCTTTGTATGGAAGCCTGGATAAACATAAGCACACTTTGTCATCTTTTATTGCGCACAACATCATGCTTTTAACATATTTATAAAAAATATGTTAACAATTCTGTTTAGGGTCCAATTAACTAGTTGATTATTATCATGCGTATTACTGAGGATATTGTCTGTTTATTAGTGCTTATAAATCCCTTATTCTCCATGATTATATTTTACACCCTTTAATACCTAAACTTAACTACCTTAATTACTATTAATAAGCAGTAATTAGGAGTTAATTTAATCAAAAGTTGTAGTTAATAGAATAAGAAAATTAAATAATGTGTGAAGATGATATTTTTCCTGACCGAACTCTTAAACTAACTACGACTTAAATCTAACCGTTGGGTTTCAAAATGTGGCGATATTTGACCCAAACATGGGTTGAAACAACCCAGCATTTTAAAATGATTTGTTGTAAAAATGCTTTTTTAACTCATGTTTGGGTCAAATATGACCAAATCTAACTGTTGGGTTACAAAATGTGTCCATATTTGATCCAAACATGGGTTGAAACAATCCAGCATTTTAAAACGTTTTTTTTTTTTTTTTTTTTTTTTTTGTAAAAATGCTTTTTTTCAACTCACGTTTGGGTCAAATATGACCTAATCTGATATTTGACCCAAACATGGGTTAAAACAACCCAGCATTTTAAATTGGTTTGTTGTAAAAATGCTTTTGGTTAGACCAAATCTAACCATTGGGTTACAAAATGTGTCGAATATTTGACCCAAACATGGGTCTGAAACAAACCAGCATTTGTGTGAATTAGACCTGCTTTATCATCTGAAAACATGTTGTACTAAAAGCATCAATAAGGAAAGTAACTGTACATCTCTCACCAACAAAACATGATTTAACACATTCCTCATATGTTTTACACAAGTTATGATCAATGTCAATAGAGATGTTTGCCTCAACAAGCAATAACTGGACTCTATATATTTATTTGAGGGATTTTAGCTATTATTGAAGCATTGAAAGCAATGATGCTTAATGTTTATGTTGTAAAAATGTACTTTTAACCCGTCAAAACGATTAATCTCTTCTTATAATATCCTGTTTTCAAAAGTTTAACCTCAGGAAAGAGAGATAAAGTGAAGATTACTTGATAAAAGAGTTGAGTAATTGACATCCTCTTTCCTCAAGCTCACACTATATAGATGAAAATAAAAACTGAACTTATTGCATTATTACAGGCTGGAACCGATTGCACATCCAGACATAAAGGTACAGTACCTCACTGCGTTTCGTTTTGTAGAGCGGTAATGACACTGCTCTGTGCATATCAGGCATATTTGTTGCATTAATATGAAGTGAAACTTGCTTTACAGCGATGACAGATGATGATGATGAGGATTATTTGCTCCTGGTGGAATCTGTCCTGGTCTCTTATCAGTCCAACTCCACAGGTAACTTAGAAAATAAACTTAAAACTTACATTTTAAAAAAAAGAAAGATATTTTTTGTGGGAATAAAACTTGTTGACATTCATTTATGTGTGTATTTGAAGAGTTCAGATGCAAAAGCCTCTAAATGCCATTTTAAATTTTCTTCTAAAATGACCATTTTTATTAAGCTTGTATATTTAAGATCAGTAATTTCACTTAAATGGCAATGAAGATTACCTATTAATTGTCATTTAAGTGAAATTACTGAACTTAAATATACAAGCTTGATAAAAATCGTCATTTTAGAAGAAAATTTAAAATGGCATTTAGAGGCTTTTGCATCTGAACTCTTCATTTATTTATTTGTTTGCACTTAAAAAATAATTTGGGTTGTTGACATGGCTAGAATTTAATTAATTAATTTAAAAATATAGTTGAGATTTTTGACAAAAAAACAACAACATTTTAAGTTATTTATTTGCACATTTCTTGACAACTGGACATGCAGATTTAAGATTTAATGATTGCTTTTTCTTTATTTATGAATTTGCACATTTCTTTAAAAATATATATTTAGGTTGTCAAATTGACAGATTTGAAGTAATTTATTTATTTTTGTTTTTTTTAGTTATTTGCACATTTCTTTGAAAATAATATATTTTTGGTTGTTTCATTTAAATAGAAATGCTAAAATGCTTTTGATTTTGTGGTAATAAAACTGGTTGACATTCATGTATGTGTGCATTTATTTATTTATTTGCACTTAAAAAAATTGTTTGGGTTGTTGACATGGCTAGATTTTTATTAATTTGTTTAAAAATATATTTGGGAATTTTGACAAATGGTCACATTTTAAGTTATTTATTTGTTTGCACATTTCTTTAAAAATAGATATGATTTGGGTTGATTTAAGTTATTTATTCATGTATTTGTTTATTTGCACATTTCTTTAAAAATGTATATTTGGGTTGTTGACAAATTGACAGATTTTAATTTATTGATTGATTTTTATTTATTTATTTATTTGCTAATTTCTTTAAAAATAGATATTTGGGTTGTTGACAAATATACGTATTTTAATTTATTGATTGATTGATTTTTATTTATTTATTTGCTCATTTCTTTATAAACAGATATTTGGGTTGTTGACAAATGGACCGATTTTTAAGTTGTTCATTTATTTATTTATTTATTTATTTTTATTTATTGATTGATTGATTTTTATTTATTTATTTGCTAATTTCTTTAAAAATAGATATTTGGGTTGTTGACAAATAGACGTATTTTAATTTATTGATTGATTGATTTTTATTTATTTATTTGTTCATTTCTTTAAAAACAGATATTTGGGTTGTTGACAAATGGACCAATTTTTGAGTTGTTCATTTATTTATTTATTTGCTCATTTCTTTAAAAATAGATATTTGGGTTGTTGACCGAATTTTTAAGTTGTTTATTGATTTATTTTTTATTTATTTTTTTTGCACATTTGTTTTCAAAAGTTATTGGGGTGATTGACAAGTGGACAGATTTTGTAACAAATGAAGAAGCTGAGATGCTTTTTGGTTAATTGGCAGAGAAAACAGATTTAGTCCAACATAAACTGATTGATCTATATTTGTTTGTTTGAAGGGGATATTTGACTAAAAACTGTATATGCATTCAGGCAATTAACCCTAACCCCAACTGGGTTAAACCAATAAACTCTTTAACCAATAAACTTGTGTTTTATTAGTTCAGTGTGAACTAATGGGCAATAGGAGAACAGTGAGAGTGAGAAGCTGGAGAATCGCTGTATTTTCCCTGCCCGTCTCTAGAGTGCTATAAAGACACTGAAGGCACGTACGACTGGTGGAGGAACCTCAGCAGAACCAAGCAGACTGAGTGGATCGGGACAGGAGGAGAGTGAGCGTGTGCATTACCACCAGTCTGTGTTATACATACTCTGGTTGACCCTGGACGACACAGGACGCTACATCACACGCTGGTAATCACACACACACTCACACTCACCTCACCTGTCGATGCACCTGCTCTAAAGCAATATTCAAACTTTATTTGCATGTATGTTGTTGCAAACCTGCACTGTAATAAAATATTGTTGGTTTAACTTAAAAGAATTAAGTAACCTGGCTGCCTTAAAAATGTAGGTTCATTGAAATGGAAAAATTGAGTTAATACAATGAAGGTGATTGATTTAATCATTAGAAACTGAAAATATTATGTTATCTGAACTACATGAATTATTTTAGTGGATTTGACAAAATAAATAATGTTGAGGTTACAATGTAGCATGTACAGTTTTATATACAGTGAAAATATATCATATCAGTATATGCATATGACTCATGCATGTGGAACAGAATATATTATGACAAGATTTAAATGTTTCAGAGAACCATGTGTTAAAGGGATCGTTCACTTTGAAATTCATTTTTGTTATGTTTTAGCTTACCTCAGCTTGGCATCCAAGATGTAGGTGTCTTTGTTTCTGCAGTAGTTTCAATTTTGATATTTTTAGGTCAAACAGTTGTTGTCTGTCAGTCATATAATGCAGGTCTATGGGGTCCACCTTAAAGAGCATGCACAGAGAAGAAAAAAATTAAACATGATTTAATGACTCGATAAACGTAAGTACACATTGATGGCCTAAGACATGAAATGAGCGGATTGTGTGAGAAAACGAACAGTTTTTATATAGATTTTACCTCTTGTAACCACAATAATCTGAGGTGCGGGCACTTTGTGGCTGTGGTTACATGAGGTAAAAGCGAATATAAATACTGTTCGTTTTCTCACACAAACCACTCGTTTCATGTCTTAGGCCATCAATGTGTACTTACATTTATGAGTCAGTTGTATCATGTTTAATTTGGACTTCTCTGTGCATGCTCTTTGAGGTGGACCCCATAGACCTCCATTATATACTGATAGACATGAACGGTTTGACCTGAAAATATCAAAATTGAAAATACTGCGGAAACAAAGACACCTACATCTTGGATGCCCTTGAGGTAAGATAAAACATATCAAAAATTAATTTCAAAGTGAACTATCCCTTTAATATCAATATTTAAAATACACTACTGTTCAAACTAAATGTTTTGAAAAAGTCTTGAAAGACTGTTTATTTGATCAAAAATATAGTAAAATATTGTGAAATGTTATTACAGGTTGATGTAAAAATTTAATTTATTCCTCCAAAAATAATTTATTCCTCCAGTCTTCAGTGTCACATGATCCTTCATAAATCACTGTAATATGATGATCTGATGCTCATAAATATCATTTCTGATTATTATCAATGTCAAAAACAGTTCATATCTTTGTGGAAACCACGACACTGTATTCCGGGATTGAAAATTCAAAAGAACTGCATTTTTTTGGCAATTTGTAACATTATAAATGTCAATTTACCAATTTAGTGTGTCCATGCTGAATAAAAGTATAATATTTTATAACTAGTGTAAGTGCTTAAAATACAAGCTTCAAGTTTCTGCATTGGGACACTGAGCATGAAGAGATGAAATATGTTTCTGTAGTAGGCTAATCATGCGTGTGTTGTCCTGTAGGTGGTATGGAAAGGACAAATGTGATGAATATGAAACTGATATTGTGGTTTATGAGGCGTTCCACACGGATCTCTGTACTTCACCGTGCCGGAAGAAAAGGCGATAGCAATCCATTGTCCAGTGTGTGAAGAACAGCAGGCCGCAGTTATCGCGTTCCTCTGGTATAAGGTGTGTTGAGTTTGATGTTTGTGGCAAATTCGACAGCATGTTTGCAATGTATGAGTCAGCTAAAGTGAGGTGGGGATGTTGATCTGATCAGGGTTTATGACGAATATCCTGTTTTTCACTTAAAAATGTTTCATATTTTGGAAATTTAACCAAACGGTGAATTCAGCTGTTCACTCCCATTGCTAATAATTCACACTGAATGAAATTAGACGAGACTAGAAAACTCGGTAACACTTTACTAGAAGGGTTGCATAAGTCTGACATGATGACATATGCATGTTTATAAGTGTCATTCGCTCAATTATGACATTTTTAATGCAAATATGACATGTGTATTATAAGTGTAACAGTAAGTGCACAACTAGTTCATAATTATGTATCTCATGTGTACTGCAAGTGAATTTATGGGTATAGTTTACTTTTTTACTGTAATACTTAAGTATACTTTAAATACTTAATTATACTTTTAAGTATTTCTGGATCAAAAATTGAGTACAAGTACAGGACAAATATACTTGCTTTTCTCTCAGTATAAGTCAAGTACACTTAAGTGTAATTTAAAGTATACTTCTGAGAAGTACATATAGCATACTTCTGAGAAGTACAAGACAAATAAACTGAAAGTATACTTTCTTATTTTTAGTTTAAAAGAAGTATACCAATGGCACACTTGAATAAACTTCTTTTTCGTAAGGCTTGACATTGAATTTGAAATCTTTATTTCAAACATGGAAAAATATATAAAGAGTTTTCTTCACATACTTGTTCTCCGAGGTCCACTTATGGTATTTGTAAGTTTGTACATGAAAAACAGTAATAATTTAGACGTAAATCTGCTGTTTTTCAAAGCTCAGTTTAAAGGGGCGTGTCTCCTTTAAGACAGCATCATAAACACCCACTGTTCTGATTGGGTGACAGCCTTGCATTTGAAATCATAATGACAGTTGCTGCCGTTTAACTGATATAGTGGAAAATTGATAACACTTTACATCTATTCACGAATGCGATAGACTATTATTGTCCCAATCTTTTCTCTTTGGCAGAACTTCTCTCTTATTCCAAACCAAGAGTCTAAACCTGTTTTGCCTATCCGCAACTCTTCGAAAGAAAGCGAGGGTATTTACACCTGCGTTTGCACCTGGGAGCACAATGGGTTAAAACACAACACCTCTGGAGATCGCAGACTGGTCATTAAAAGTATATATTTCTATATACTCCTGAACTCTGAGCTAGAAGTTATTTCTAACACACTAACTAACTCTTGTTCATACTAGATCAGTCCGCCAACAATCCTCCAGTGTTTCAACTTCCTGTCAACAACTCCATCGTCATCACTGATTTGGGTGAGGTTCAAATCTCTTAATCACACTATTAAAAAAAATCTGATTATGACATATAAAAAGGATGACACTTTACGATAAGGTTTCATTAGTTAGTTAAGATGAACAATAATATACGTTAGCATTTATTAATTTTGTTTGACGCTCATTTCAACATTTACTTATGCATTAACAAACAATTAACGTGCATTTTTATTAAATAACATTGATAAATATTATTAAATGTTGTAAAAAAATATTGCACATTGTTAGTTTGTTATTTAATAAATTAACTAATGTTAATAAAAGAGACCTTATTGTAAAACATGGCTATGATTTAAAAAAAAATAAACATTGAATATTATAAACAGTATTTTAAATATTTAAATATAAAACCAGAGGTTTTCATTCTAGTTTGTTTCTTATTTTTTTGGAATTGCATTTTTTTACTTTATTATTTTTAGTTTTCATAGTAATTTTTCTATAGTAAAATGACAAAAGCACATAAGATTAAGTTTTATTTTAAAAAATATTGCTATTTATTTCTATTTAAGTTTTTGTTGATCTCCTGTTAATAATTTTAGTGCTTCAACTTCTTTCAGTTTATTGCCAAAGCAACTTTTCTAAATTTCATATAATAAATTTGTTTTAATCAATTGACCTGCAAAACATCACAATTGCACTAGAAATGTTGTTTTCCGTTCACAACGTCCATGACCATAATTGAGTATTTCATAACATTTAAAAAAAAAATCCTGACAGCTCAAATATGTTTTGCGGTTTAACTAGTCAAATCATTTATTATTATTTAATTTCCCATCTCAAGGTCCTTATTTTTTTATTTATTCTAGATTCATTTTTTTACAATAACACAACATAGGTACTGGTGTCTCAACAAATATTATCTTACAATCTTTGGATATACATGTTCATGTAAAATGATAACAAAAAATAGAAATAATACAACAGGGCATATCTGAGTAAAAAAAAGACATTTTATAGACCAAAACAAAGAAAAGAGAAAATATATCAGTCACTGAGCATCTGCAAGAAAGTTCTCGAGGTCCTTTTATAATGTTGGTGTGTTTTTATGCAAGTTTTTATAGTAATGAGCTCTGGAAAGATTTAATGTCAATGTAAAATGGAAACGCCCTGATTTCTCTGGTTTCTCAGGCACAGAACTGATCCTCGTGTGCTCTCTCGTGTGTGACGGGTGTCCTGTCCGCTGGGAAAGGAATGAAACCACACTGCATGAGGACGATGGATATAAGCAGGACACCAGGTTGATATCTAGAGCTTGATTAAATAAACGGTTTTAATGGTACAAAGACATCTTACATGTCAAATTTGATGTCTGATGTCATGAGGACCATGACCCCTTTAAAAAAAAAGCAATAATTAGACACATTCACCATAAACTGATATCCTGCTCTTTAGTTCTTGCTAATTTTCTGATGAAAAATGGGTAACTGGTGCTTTTTTCTCCAGAATTAAAGATGGCAGCGTTCAGTTATTATTGAATATTGCTAAAGTTTCTGAGTTGGACCTCCTTTCTGAGTTTCGCTGCAGAACTAAAGACTCCTATAGAGTGATGTTTGTATCAGTCACTTTAAAAAGTCGAGGTGAGAATCTCTGTTCAATATAACTGAATTAAAATGCATTATTTTACCAAATATTTGGGTGCTGTGTATTTTTTATGCTTTATATTGTAACGCCTTGTCTTGACTTGCATTATAGAGCAAAGTTAATACTTGAATACAATATTGCTCCAATTTAGTATTCATATTTTTATTTGCATACATTTTATAGTTATGTTATTTTACCATTGTAATATTTTGAATGCATGAATGTTAATTCTAAAATATTTGCTTTTACACATTTATTCATCACAAGTCATGAGAAAGTCAAAGCCTTGTTTCCATGTTGTGTTTTAGCATCAATGCTCGCTGTGATTCTGGCATGCATCGTCACATTTCTTCTGGTCCTGGTGCTCGGTGGAACACTCAAGTGGTTTTCATTGGATCTGGTGCTGTTTTTGAGGGAAATTCCCATCAAGTTCAACAGGAAAGAGGGTAAAGTTATATATGTTATAAAAAAATATTTTAATTCATTTGAAATATTATTTCATAAAAAGTTATATATATATAATGCAATATTATTTATTAAAATGTATTATAATAGTCCAGTCGGGACTGTGCTAGATATACGTGTATGGGGATAAATACAAAAAGAAAATCAGTTTTATGTCATGTTTTCCTGTACAAAAATCTAAATATTCTTGAATCAACATTTACTTGAGAAGTCAATAGACTTATGATATAAAGTCTTGTTTTCTGAACAAAATCAAACAAATTTTTGCTTGAAACAAGAAAAATATTTTCCAATGTGGTCAGAAAAATAATCTTGTTTTCTTGACTTAATTTTTTTTTCTGACCCCATTGGCAGATTTTTGTTGTTTTTGTTTTAAGAATAAACACTTTAATTTGATACATTCTTATGTTTAGATGTATAGTGTGTGTGAGTGTGAATACTGTTAACACATATACAATGCTACTGTTAACACATATACAATACTACAATGCAATGTAAAAAATACAAATGTTTCTTTTGACAGATGGGAAGCTGTACGATGCTTACGTGATTTACCAGAAAAACTCGGATGAAGCGACAAGCAAAACTGTGAGTGACTTTGTGAATGGATCTCTTCTAACAGTGCTGGAGAGATACTGTGGCTATAAACTCTTTATTCACGGCAGAGACGACCTACCTGGGGAAGGTACGCTTCTGTTCGAAACATTTTCGATATGTTTTGTGATGAACATTGCAAAAACAATTATGTTGTTCCTCAGTTTTTCCTGTACAAATATCTAAACATGCAAATCAATATGCACGGAGAAGCAAAATGACTGAAGTTTTGTTTTCTGTAAAAATGCATCAAAATAAAGTGACTTCTAGCTTATTTGATATTGTTTTAGGCATAAAGTTAATTTCATAATATCCCCCTTTTCATAGCCTGGCTAACGTCAGACCATGCCTCGTGACATTGAGACGTGGTCTGGGAACCACACGTTCATTTTATTTTATTTGAGGCGTGGTTTACGAATGCCCAGAGCCGTATTATTGGGTTCTACATATCAAATGCGCCTGTGTGCCTTTTTGCTATGTTTTATCTTACCTCAAGGGCATCCAAGATGTAGGTGTCTTTGTTTCCACAGTATTTTCAATTTTGATATTTTCAGGTCAAACTGTTTTTGTCAGTCATATAATGCAGGTCTATGGTCACCACCTCAAAGAGCATGCACAGACAAGTCCAAATTAAACATGATTTAATTTTTCTCACACAAACCGCTCGTTTCGTGTCTTAGGCCATCAATGTGTACTTTTATTTATGAGTCATTAAATCATGTTTAATTTGGACTTCTCTGTGCATGCTCTTTGAGGTGGTGACCATAGACCTCCATTATATGACTGACAGACAAGAACGGTTTGACCTAAAAATATCAAAATTGAAAATACTGCTGAAACAAAGACACCTACATCTTGGATGTCCTTGAGGTAAGATAAAACATACCAAAAAGTAATTTCAAAGTGAACTATCCCTTTAAAGAAAATTAAAACACACTGTTTTTTCACCATTGGGGACTTAGTAATCAAAAATACTGAGGAACAACCTAATATTTTCTGCTGTGTGCAATAAAAATACTGTTGCTTTTTGATGCATGTTCCTTCCTGTGTCTTAAGCAGATTGCATGAACCTGATTGAAACTAAGATACAGCTTAGTCGGAGGCTTATCATCATTTTAACACCAGAAACAAGTAGCCTATCTCCTGAAGCTTATGATCTGCAAGTGGGGCTTCATCAGGCTCTGGTACAAGGAGAGACCGGTGTGATTGTCATCCAGCTGGGACAGATGCAGGACTACACACATCTGCCTCTCGGACTGCAGCATCTCCTCCGCAAGAATAATCCTTTACTGTGGAGAGACGGCCAATCTCTTACCGACCTCGAGGTTCTGGAAGAGAGTGCGATACAGGATGTCGGTTGCCTCATTCCATCAGAGGAGTTCGGGAAAAAGATCACTCGAAGGTCGGAGATTTCAAATTTAAATCAAGACATGCTTTCAAGTTCAGGATTTTACAAGCATTTTCTTAACCCTCCTATTATATTTGGGGTCAATATGATTTTTTTTTGCTTCAGATTTAATGACTTTTCCTAATTTAATGGGGACAACTCTGACCCCTGGCTCTTTTAGTTGTACAATACAGAAGAAATATTAAAATTTCACACATATGTGGATGTCAGCTTAAAAAGATATTAATTACCTGAGACAAAAATTTGTAAACAAAAAAAAATCATATTGTGGAGGTTTAAATTACTGGGGTCAATTGACCCCAGTGTGTGATTCTTGTATATTATATATTTCTTGATCAAATATATTTTCTTGGGAACGTCTTAGTTCAAGAACAAAATGGCTTAACAATATTTGGTGAGGACCCATATTTAGCTAATTTTTGTAGAATTATTACTCAATTTTTAAATTCAGCAAAAGTCATGTCAGACATAATCATGTTCAATTGAACATTAGTGGCACTTCAGAACTCGTACACATCCCCAATAATATTTAAAGTTTGGTGTCGCTACTGTGATGCATTTTATTTTTCTGGATTCTTTGATGAATAGAAATGTCAAAAGAACAGCATTTTAAAACATGTATTTTTTTGTAACATTATAAATGGCTGTACTGTCACATTTAATCCTTCCTTGCTATATAAAAGTTATTGTAATGCTTATTTACAGCAATTAAGTCGAAACAACCCCATAAATTCATAAAACATTTGGGGATTTAAGACAATTTGGAGGTTTTGGAGAAGATATTTGCGATGATGATAATGCCAAAATAATAAACAGCCTTTTTGTGTCACATATACATTAATTTTTATACAGTATAGGCTATATATAAACATTTTTGTCATTATATTTCTGGTCTATTCCATTCTTACTTTTATTTACATACATTACACAATTTACACACATTAAAATAATATTTTTGTGGTTGTGCCTATAAAAATAGTTCCGTACAAATGAAATGAATTAATTGTATATTTAATAAAATGTATGCATCTACTACCTGAACTTGTTTAATGTTTTTTTAAAGAGGTTTTACAGAAAGAGTGATTTATTCGACAAATAATTGGTTCAGAGAATGGGATTTAGTGTTTTAGCAATTCAGAAAAATCAACTTAAAAAATAATGTCTTTTATTTAAATAAACGAATATTCGAAATGTTTGATTTTTATTAGCCCGAATATTCGAATGCAATATTTTTTTTAAATGCCCATTCCTTAGCAGAACTCTGCCTTTGAGTGATAAATCTCTTAGCAACCAATGATTCAATCCTTTTAAAAAAGGTGTTTTTTAAAAGTCTTTTTCCAGTAGTCCTAGTAAAAGCATGCTCAAACAGCGCGAACGGTAAAAAAACGCCTAATAAAACAGATTGCACCAGATATCATACAGAACGTACACACACTCGAGTCAGCATATGATTATCGTGTTTACATTGTTTCACGTTTTAAATTGAGAAACACAATTATATATCCACATGGGGCGATGATTTGGATACAGCCCATGGTCTCATATCGATCAGGACATTGGTGTGCAGCGCCATCTTGTGTGAGCGTGACAAACTCCTTCACACTTAACGGCCATAAAGTCACCATGATACCATTTTTATAAACGATTTCCAAATATAAAAAAACTGCAATTGTCCAAAAAAAAAAAAAATTATTTCATGGTGACGTCAAGAACAAAGACAAACAAATCGATAAAGGTAAGTGTCAAATTTGAGAGATCGGGTCTTTTATTTTATTTTTTTAATAACATTTCAGCGTTCTTCATTCTATAACGCTTTAAATGGCCTATAATTTCAAAGCAGCCTCAATATTATTGCTTTATTTTGTTTATTCACTTTACATAATGCGTTCTTTGGATGTTCTTTAAGTTATAAAAATAAAACCTAAAAATAACCTGTAAGGAACGTGCATGTTCTCTCGGTTATAAAATAAAATAATAATAAAAACAGCAGGGAAATTCCTGGGAAGGTTCACTTTAAAAAGAGAAGATACAGAGCTTCCCCAAAAAACAAATGGGAACGATTTTTCTGCTACTTTTTTCTCACACTGATCTATATAAATGATTTATATAGATCTATTCATTTAAATAGACCAGCCAGTGTTTAACTTCACAATTAAGTGAAAAAATGTGAATGAATTTATATGGCGCTAGAAATCCCAGAATGCTTCACTCTCTGCCCTGTCCGGCACGATCAAGCCTGTCCTTTCAAATGGTTTTATTTTCACCAAATCCGTTTGTAGGAACTGTTTCTGTTCACACAAGAGCCGAGCACACTTTTGATGCTCTTAGTTTGTGTTTTGGTGAGAATATTTCCACACGGATTCCTGTCAGTAACTCTGACAGGAACTCTGCCGTTGTTGACGTGTTGCTATGGTGACGTGGCGCTCATATTCACCACGCGGTTTTTGCCGAACCGGCTGAAGATCATCATCATCATCACAATTCTCGGGGTTTATGGATCATTATGAGGTTATTCGAAAGGTCGGTGAAGGCGCGTTCGGGAGCGCGCTTCTGGTCAAACACCGACATGGAGACGATGAGCTGCTATACGTCATCAAAGAGATTCACCTGAGACAGGTAGAGTTATGGATCTGGGAATAGAGAACAGGAGAAGCTTGTCTGTGTGTGTCTCTTTCTCAGTTGTCTGTGTGTGTGTTTCAGTTGTCTGCTCGGGATAAGGACGCCTCCAGAAAGGAAGTGACACTTCTGTCCAAAATGAGACATCCAAACATTGTCACGTTTTATAAATCATTTTACGGTCAGTGTGCTTCTTCTGTCCTGATTTATTTTTTATATTGTGTGTGATATAGATTCGTTTTAATATAGTAGCTTTAATTAAACCAGGAACATTCTGCCAATGTTCTGAACAAACGTTCTTCCAGTAACATTAAACGAATGTTTGTTCAAAGTTATCTCGAAATTCATTCACAATTCATAGTTTCAAGTTTTTTTCTGAAACGTTTGAATGTTTCTAACATTCTTTTAAATGTAACTAGGCCTACTTGTTTCGAAATGTTCGGATAACATTCAAAAGTAACATTTCCACAATGTTTGCAAAGTTCTAAATTGGAATGTTCCCTTAAAGGGATAGTTCACCTAAAAATGAAAATTAGTCCATGATTTACTCACTCAAGTCATCCTAGGTGTATATGACATTTTTCTTTCTGACAAATACAATCGGAGTTATATTAAAAATTTCCTAGCTCTTCCAAACTGTTTTAAAGTTAATCTATCCATGATAAAAGTGCATCTATACATCATAAAAGTGCATCGGTCCATCATAAAAGTGCATCTATCCATTATAAAAGTGCATCTATCCATCATAAAAGTGCATCTGTACATTATAAAAGTGCATCTGTCCATCATAAAAGTGCATCTATCCATCATAAAAGTGCATCTGTACATTATAAAAGTGCATCCATCCATCATAAAAGTGAATCTATACATTATAAAAGTGCATCTGTCCATCATAAAAGTGCATCCATCCCTCATAAAAGTGCATCTGTCCATCATAAAAGTGCATCTATACATTATAAAAGTGCATCTGTCCATCATAAAAGTGCATCTATCCATCATAAAAGTGCATCCATCCATCCATCCATCATAAAAGTGCATTTATACATTATAAAAGTGCATCTATCCATCATAAAATTGCATCTATCCATCATAAAAGTGCATCTATCCATCCATCATAAAAGTGCATCTGTACATTATAAAAGTGCATCTGTCCATCATAAAAGTGCATCTATGCATTATAAAAGTGCATCTGTACATTATAAAAGTGCATCCATCCATCATAAAAGTGCATCTATGCATTATAAAAGTGCATCTATCCATCATAAAAGTGCATCTGTCCATCATAAAAGTGCATATTATAAAAGTCCATCCATTCATCATAAAAGTTGACATCGAAGGATACAAACGTCATGCGCTGGAACGCCAGTCTCTCGTGAACACGCATACGATCATGGGCTAATTTTTATTTTTGGGTGAACTATCCCTTTAACGTTTATATAACCAAAAATAAACATGTTAGAAAACACTAAGAAATAATGTTTTTATAACTTAAATTGAATGTCAGCAAACCATCCTGCTGGATTTGAACACACACTAATGTGTTGTGTGTTTGTGTGTGCTATCCAGACAGAAATAACCTCTACATCCTGATGGAGTACTGTGACGCCGGTGATCTGATGAACAGAATCAAGATGCAGAGAGGAAAACCCTTCACAGAGCAGCAGGTCAGGCTTTCACATTTACACTCGCTCACCAGATACTGTGGCTCTTTGTCACCGAGAGGTGGCTTTGGGTCTCTGAGCACAAAATCTAATCTGGCCCTGAGTGTGTTGTGTGTGTTTCAGATTGTGGACTGGTTTGTTCAGATCTGTCTGGGACTGAAGCACGTTCACGACAGGAAGGTTCTGCACAGAGACATTAAAGCTCAGGTACGGTCACACACACGTAATGTGGTCCGTGAATCCGGCGTCTCATGTGTCTGTGCTCCTCTAGAACATCTTTCTCACTCACGGAGGACAGAAAGTCAAACTGGGAGATTTTGGCATCGCAAAAAGTTTGAACAAGTGAGTGTGTGTTTATTCCTTTCCTCCGGCGCTGATGTTCGGCAGTTCAAGGTGTTGATTTCAAACCCTGATGTGTGTGTGTGCCGGACAGCACCATGGATCTCGCCAGGACCTGCGTCGGGACGCCGTACTATCTCTCTCCAGAGATCTGCGAGAACAGACCGTACAACAACAAGACGTAGGTACAGCATCTGTGTGTTCAGCTCTTCATCTGCTGCTCTGTGTGTGAACTGGTGTGTCCTGCAGGGACATCTGGTCTCTGGGCTGTGTCCTCTATGAGCTCTGCACACTCAAACACCCGGTGAGTACATCGCTGGAGATGCTTTCCCTGCTGTTGTTTCATTCACAGGACCAGACACCAGGTACTTTACCACCAGATCTCTGATTTATTTGAGAAAGTGACAATGTCTTCATTCCAGCGTCTCTGTTCTTCTGGACAAAGAGGTTCGGTAATCAAAAAAACTGCATTACGAGGAACATATGGTTTCTATTTAGCATGGAATACATGCCATCACACATGTATTCAAGAACACTGATTCACAAAATACAATGATTACAAATACACAATAATAGCCGATTATGTGTAACTTATATATATATTATATTATGAAATTTTTGTCTTCAACCTGATCTGTTGTCCTTTAAACTCTCACATGTACATTTTCAGAATGCTACTTCAAAACATTCCTCATATAAAGCGACCGTGTCTCTTCAGAAGGTTTGGATTCTGGTGCTCTTCGGTCATTTTCGCCGAAAAATTTTACTTTTTTTTTAATCAGAATGGTACGAAACTTGGTAAAGATTTTGGCACTTACTGTGTGAACCAAAAAACAAAACAAAAAAAAACAACAAAAAAAACGTAGGTACACTACGAACATCATCTAGTGGAAGCGTTCGGTACTGCAGCCAAACACAATCATGATTTATTCTTTATATTGTGTGTGATATAGATTCGTTTTAATATAGTAGCTTTAATTAAACCAGGAACATTCTGCCAATGTTCTGAACAAACGTTCTTCCAGTAACATTAAAAGAATGTTTGTTTAAAGTTATTTGAAAATGATCAAAAACGAAATTTATTCATAATTTTAAGGTTTTTTTCTAAAACGTTTGAATGTTTCTAACATTCTTTTAAATGTAACTAGGCCTACTTGTTTCGGAATGTTCGGAAAACATTTAAAAGTAACATTTCCACAATGTTTGCAAAGTTCTGGTATGAAACTTGGTGAAGATTTTGGCACTTGCTGTGTGAACCAACAAAAAACTAAAAAACATGGAGATGATTTGAACAGGTTAAATGGTCCTGTAAAAACGTCTTACACTTCGAATGTCATCTAGTGGAAGCGTTCGGTACTGCAGCCAAACACAATCATGATTTATTCTTTATATTGTGTGTGATATAGATTCGTTTTAATATAGTAGCTTTAATTAAACCAGGAACATTCTGCCAATGTTCTGAACAAACGTTCTTCCAGTAACATTAAAAGAATGTTTGTTCAAAGTTATTTGAAAATGATCAAAAACTAAATTTATTCATAGTTTCAAGTTTTTTTCTGAAACGTTTGAATGTTTCTAACATTCTTTTAAATGTAACTAGGCCTACTTGTTTCGGAATGTTCGGAAAACATTCAAAAGTAACATTTCCCCAATGTTTGCAAAGTTCTGGTACGAAAACTTACGAATCCAAAAAAACGAATTCAAAAACGAAATTTATTCATAATTCATAGTTTCAAGTTTTTTTCTGAAATGTTTGAATGTTGCTAACATTCTTTTAAATGTAACTAGGCCTACTTGTTCTTCGAAATGTTGGGAAAACATTCAAAAGTAACATTTACACAATGTTTGCAAAGTTCTGGTACGAAACTTGGTGAAGATTTTGGCACTTGCTGTGTGACCCCCCCCCCCCCCCTAAAAAAAGAAACATGGAGATGATTTTGAACTGGTTAAATGATCCTGCACTTCGAATGTCGTCTAGTGGAAGCGTTCGGTACTGCAGCCAAACACAATCATAATGAAAGCGCATTTTTTGGAGATATCAACCTCAGATTTTTAACACAACTTGTTTAGATTTACAGTTTTAGAGTACTTTTTTGTTGAAAATATGTATTTCATGTAAAAATTGAAAATAGTATTTTTGCACGTTTTATAACAATA
This sequence comes from Hybognathus amarus, assembly GCA_030378365.1. Classification (NCBI taxonomy): domain Eukaryota; kingdom Metazoa; phylum Chordata; class Actinopteri; order Cypriniformes; family Leuciscidae; genus Hybognathus; species Hybognathus amarus. The sequence goes on from JAQIUQ010005548.1 coordinate 81,347, forward strand.
AACGTACAATTCGGTAATTTTTTAAGTTATGAAAAGTTATGAAATAGACTGATCTTCAGTCTGAGCGGTAGAGCATTCAAGATTCACCTCAGTTTAAGTCGTTTGGTAGATTCTCAATTGAGTTGTGGAAATAATGTTACAGTGCAAAGTGTATTTATAGTCTAACCAAAAAAACATTTTAATTTAAACTATAATTCTCTTTCTCTGATTTGGGAAATATTATCATGAAATTGTTCTTGTACACATTACCTGCTGTTCACCAGGGTTATTATAGTTAACTAAAACCATTTTTAAAAAGATTTGTCAGATTTGTGTGTGTGTGTGTTTCCCACAGTTCGAGGGCAGTAATTTAAAGCAGCTGGTGTCGAGGATCTGTAGGGGGCGCTATAGTCCAGTGTCTCAGCGATACAGTGCTGAACTTCGGCTTCTGCTGAACCAGCTGTTCAAGATCAGTCCTCGAGACCGGCCGTCAGCGAACACACTCCTCAGAAGACCGTTACTGCAGGCTCAGATCAGCAAACACCTCGACACAAAGGTACGGCGTCACCTGACACTTCACGCAGACAACGAATCAACATGCACCAATGCTATATTTTCTAAATGACAATCATCTATCTACAAATTACAGGAACATCTGTGTGAGTGTGTGTCTGTCTGTCTGTCTGTCTGTCTGTGTGTGTGTCTGTTAATCATTTCAAATAATCATTAAATATTTAACCCTAAAACCATATTCTGGGCAAATGTGGGCAAAATAGTTTTGATTTATTTTTAAAAAATACTTGATCTGAGCGGTATAAGACTTGGCTACTTTTCCTAAGTTTGCCTCCTGAACACAACATTTTTTTTGACTCAATTCTACAATGTTAAGTGGGTGAAAAAAAGCTCCTTAATCTTGTATTTGGGTCAAAAATGGGCACCCATAGAAATGAATGGGAAAAACTGTAATTTAGAGCATTCTAAAATAAGCCAAAATAAGACCCCAGGTGACAGCAAAGTCACTTCATCTTTAGGTTTTAGCTCTAAGAACTTATTGGAATGATATTTTAATGAAGTTAAAAAAAATAAAACATAGTAATTCATTTACATAGAAAATATGGTACTTTTTGTAGTAAATAAATTCAAAAATACCCCCAAAATAAAAAAAAACATAAATGGATAGACAAAACTTTATCAAAGACAGTGATACTAAAAGACTAAAAGACATTTATAATAAATAAAAATTAGGATCACACCTGAGTCCTCTGTGCCCACATTTGTCCACAATTACAGGATTAAGTGAATCCACAATTACAGCTATAAAGTGAATACGGTTTGAGGGCTAATGTTTAATAATTCTTTATTTTTTTGTTTTAAATCATCATTGTGTGTGTGTATATATATATATATATATATATATATAATTTTTATTTATAGGCACCAATCAAATAATACATGAACTGTTATATTGACCAACAGATTTACTAAACCTTTTTAAAATATTAAAAGTGATATAAAGCTGCACTTTCTTTTCCATTTCATGTCAGTTGCTGGAGGAAGAGTTCAGTCACACAGTTCTTCACGGACACACACCAGCGGCACCTAAAGCCACAAACAACACAGGTGTGTGTGTGTGTGTGCATGTGCGTGTGTAGACTACAACATACAGTAAATGAAGCAGAATCTGGTGTCCTGAAGTGTATCGTGTGAAAGTTCTCTGGTTTCATCTGGAAGTCTTTGGCCTTTCCAAAGATCCGGCGGCACAGAAACCCGTCCCGAGAGCTCCTGTCATCAAAGCACCAGCGAGACCCGAGCAGAGACGCTGCAGAGCCAAAGCACAAGTGAGTTTTCATATAAAGACATTGACGTGGTTTGATCTTTGAGCTTCACATTACTAGTGCCGTGAGTCATGTGACTGCAACTTAAAGGGAACCTATTGTACCTGGACTCATTTATATAGTCTCGAGTTTGTTTTAGGTTTTCATAATTCAATATTCCAAAAAACATAATTTTCCTCATATTCTCCATTGTTGCGGCTCCTCTCTTCCCAGTCTGTCAGTAACGCTCTGTTTACTTCCTATCTCTATGAAGCCCCTCCTTCTGAAAAGCACACTGTGCTCTGATTGGTCGGCTGGATCAGTGTGTTGTGATTGGTCGAGCGGTTCGAGTGTGTTTGGAAATGCCCCGCCCCTTCCCATAACCACCAGTTTAACACACTACTAACTAACTAAACCAGGCCCTACCCCTTTATTCTGCACATTAATTATGATAATGAGGAATATTGTGACGTGTTCCCGGGAGAAACTCAAGACTACAATGGAGGCGTTTCAGAAACACTGACACTGATATAGAACTGTTAGAGGGACTTTTTCATGCTCAAACAGCAACAACACACACTAAAGAGAGATGAACATGGAGTAAAGTAGAACAGGACTCTTTAAGATAAATGACAGGCTGTTAGATGAGATGAAAATAAATAAATGAACACTCTGATAAACTGATGCTTTTGTCTGTCCCTCGTCTCTCAGCAAATAAAGCCTCGCTTTCCTGCTGTGTTTGAAAACCCGATTGCGGTTAAACCGTGTGTTGACCATGAGCGCCGCTGGAACGGGCTGGTCGAGCGTCAGGAGCATCAGGAACCTGTGGAGGATCGTGACGCACACACACTGGAGCCCTACAAACTGTGAGACACTCGAAACCAAATCCTCTTTACTGGAGCTCTTATCGATTCATCTGTGACCTTACTCTAAAGAAAAGAAACTCATGTCTTTATATTCTCTGAAACAATCATCAGTCCCTCTATTCACTAACCACCGCGTCTGATTTACTGTGAAATCATTTGATTCCTGGAGTTTCACACTCTTTTATCAATAGAGGTGTATATATGAATGTAGGCTAATATTGATCAGGCAGGATATGAGCATTACGGTTTATCAGATGTGTGTGTGTGTGTGTTCAGTGTCGCAAGGGCGAGAGACGAGTATCTTCAGAGACGACGTGAAGCCCAACAGTACAAACTCCGAGCTCAAAAACAACTGGTGAGTGTCACTGAACGCACAAGTTACTCACGCAGATCACGATTTATCATGAACTCGTCAGTTTGGGTCTGTTTTGTAGGGAACGAGATATAAAGTCAGAATTGCGAGATGTAAAGTCAGAATTGTGAGATGTAAAGTCAGAATTGCGAGATGTAAAGTCGGAATTGCGAGATGTAAAGTCGGAATTGCCGAGATGTAAAGTCGGAATTGCGAGATGTAAAGTCGGAATTGCGAAGATGTAAAGTCGGAATTGCGAGATGTAAAGTCGGAATTGCGAGATGTAAAGTCGGAATTGCGAGATGTAAAGTCGGAATTGCGAGATGTAAAGTCGGAATTGCGAGATGTAAAGTCGGAATTGCGAAGATGTAAAGTCGGAATTGCGAGATGTAAAGTCGGAATTGCGAGATGTAAAGTCGGAATTGCGAGATGTAAAGTCGGAATTGCGAGATGTAAAGTCGGAATTGCGAGATGTAAGTCAGAATCGCAAGATGTAAAGTCGGAATTGCGAGATGTAAAGTCAGAATTGCGAGATGTAAAGTCAGAATTGCGAGATGTAAAGTCAGAATTGCGAGATGTAAAGTCAGAATTGCGATGATGTAAAGTCGAGAATTGCCGAATAGATGTAAAGTCAGAATTGCGAGATGTAAAGTCAGAATTGCGAGATGTAAAGTCAGAATTGCGATGTAAGTCAGAATTGCGATGTAAAGTCAGAATTGCGATATAAAGTCAGAATCGCGAGATATAAAGTCAGAATTGCGATGATGTAAAGTCAGAATTGCGAGATGTAAAGTCAGAATTGCGAAGATGTAAAGTCAGAATTGCGAGATGTAAAGTCGAGAATTGCGAGATGTAAAGTCAGAATTGCGAGATGTAAAGTCAGAATTGCGAGATGTAAAGTTAGAATTGCGAGATGTAAAGTCAGAATTGCGATGATGTAAGTCAGAATTGCGAGATGTAAAGTCAGAATTGCGAGATATAAAGTCAGAATTGCAAGATATAAAGTCAGAATTGCGAGATGTAAAGTCAGAATTGCGAGATGTAAAGTCAGAATTGCGAGATGTAAAGTCAGAATTGCGAGATGTAAAGTCGGAATTGCGAGATGTAAAGTCGGAATCGCGAGATGTAAAGTCAGAATTGCGAGATGTAAAGTCAGAATCGCGAGATGTAAAGTCAGAATTGCGTGATGTAAAGTCAGAATTGCGAAGATGTAAAGTCAGAATTGCGAGATGTAAAGTCAGTAATTGCGAGATGTAAAGTCGGAATTGCAAGATGTAAAGTCGGAATTGCGAGATATAAAGTCGGAATTGCGAGATATAAAGTCGGAATTGCGAGATATAAAGTCGGAATTGCCAAGATGTAAAGTCAGAATTGCGAGATATAAAGTCAGAATTGTCAGAAATATAAATTTCGCAATTGTGAAATGAAAAATCTTAATTATCTTTTAAAATGTTTTATTCTGTGGGGAAACAAGCTTCCATAATTTAGCTTTCATAACATCTTCTTTAAATATGTGTGCTTGTGTGTTGTAATTGACAGCTTTATTTATCTTTTATTCATGAATTTCAGTAATATTGAACAGATCTGGTGTAGAGTGAAATCATTGATGATTGTTTGTGGTGTTCAGGGTCTCAGACCGTCCACAGCAGATGCTGAAGGCTGTGAGCCGCCCAACGCACAAGAGCATCATGGGAGAAATCCGTATCAGGGCGGGAAACTGCAGGGACAGGAGGTCACTGTCGTCACACTCCTATTCATGATCGTTAGATAACGACACCTCAGTGTGCTGAAGGCCTCTGTGTGTGTGTGTTGCAGGAGTACCTGAAGCAGCTCCAGCGAATCAGAGAGCAGTATCATCATGATGTCAGAGAGATGAGAATGAGAGCAGAGGTCGAGGTACGTGTTGTTGGTTCTGGACGTTGATGAGTGTTGAGTGAGTGCCATCATTGGTGTATATGACTTTCAACTCTGGCTCTAGGGATGCAACAAAGGACAAAAAATAAATAAATAAATAAAAAATTTATATATATATATACACCACCGGTCAAAAGTTTAGGGTCGGTAAGATTTTTTATGTTTTTAAAAGAAGTCTCTTCTGCTCACTCAAGGCTGCAATTTTTTGATAAAAAATACACAAAAAACACAGTAATATTGTGAAATATTATGACAATTTAAAATGACTTTTTTATGTTAATATATATTAAAATGTAATTTATTCCTCTGAAAAAAGCTGAATTTTCAGCATCATTACTCCAGTCTTCAGTGTCACATGATCCTTCACAAATCACTCTAATATGATGATTTTATGCTCCAAAAACATGTATGATTATTATCCATGTTTAAAACTGTTTTTTACATTTTTATTTCAGGATTCTTTGATGAATAGAAAGTTCAAAGAACAGCATTTATTTAATTAGAATCTTTTCTAACATTATAAATGTCTTTACTGTAACTTTTGATCAATGTAACTCATCCTTGATGAATAGAAGTATTGATTTCTTATTTATTTCCCCCAAAAATAAAATACTAATTCTTACTGACCCCAAACTTTTTAAAGGGTAGTGTTTAATGTAACAAAAGCTTTCCATTTCAGATAAAAGCTCTTCTTTTGAACTTTCTATTCATCAAAGAATCCTGAAATAAAAATGTAAAAAACTGTTTTCAACATGGATAATAATCATACATGTTTTTGGAGCATAAAATCATCATATTAGAGTGATTTGTGAAGGATCATGTGACACTGAAGACTGGAGTAATGATGCTGAAAATTCAGCTTTTTTTCAGAGGAATAAATTACATTTTAATATATATTAACATAAAAAAGTCATTTTAAATTGTCATAATATTTCACAATATTACTGTGTTTTTTGTGTATTTTTTATCCAAAAATTGCAGCCTTGGTGAGCAGAAGAGACTTAATCTTAAAAAAAAATCTTACCGATCTTAAAGTTTTACCGGTACGTATATATATATATATATATATATATATATATATATATATATATATATAGAGAGAGAGAGAGAGAGATAGATGTAAATATATATATATAGAGAGAGAGAGATAGATGTAAATATATATATATATATATATATATGAGAGAGAGAGAGCAGAGATAGATATGCATATTTAATATATACAATTATTAAAATGAAAACTTACAATTTGACTTTATATTCATAAAACTAGATTTTTTATATATATTACATATATTAAAATGCTTATGTACTTCATTTATACATAAATAGAATATGTCATATATCAGTGTTTCTCCAATCTGCGTTTAAAGAGCAGAAAATGTCTAATATATATATATATATATATATATATGTATGCCACTCAACAGCATTTCTATTTTTAAATCCACTTTGAAATCAGTTCATGATTATAAATTCAGAGATGATTTATACAGAAATCAAATTACTGTAGCGCTCTGATGTGATATACTGAGGAGTGTGTGTGATGATGTTCTCAGGACAGAGGAACAGACCGACTGAGGGAAGAGCAGAGACACACACGCACGTGGGAAAGAGCAGCAGGTATAAACGCACACACACAAAACACATGATGACAAGACACACACTCACGTTGTACACGCGTGTGTTTCAGAGAGGAATCATGTTTGAGATCAAGCTGAGTGATGAAGAGCACGCCGAGATGAAGACTGACGAGGAAGACGAGGAGTCAGAGGTGGACGGACTCTCACACACTCACGATCAGTGTTGGGATTGTTACTTTTGTGTTACAATATAACTTTACTTTCTACACTAGTAACTAATTACATTACTATGTTACTTTTTATGGAGAGGAATCGTTCCGTTACATTTCCTTGATTTCTGTTTTACAACGATGTGAATATGGGCTAATATTGATCAGGCAGGATAAAGATGACGGTTGACCAGGTGTGTGTGTGTGTGTGCGACAGGACAAGCCCTTAAACGAAACATTGACGTTGGAGCGTGGAGAAAACATCCACAACGGGCTCAGAGGAAGAGGAGCAGAAGAAGAGAGCTGGATGGTGTCGAGCGCCGCTGACACTTTACTGAACGCTCTCGAGCGCATGGATGTGACGACAGAGAGTATCAACGACACTCAGACAGGTGACACACACACACACACTTTACTGAATGCTCTGAATAAACCCCCTCCAGGTCGATGAAGACCTGATCCTGATCACCCTGTCGGATTTATTCTGATTTATTCAGAACAATCATTTGGATGCACATTATCGCACACACACACACACACACACACACACACACACACACATCAGCTGAATGTGTCTCCAGCTCATGGTCTGCTGGTTTGTGTGTTGATGTAGATTCAGAGGAGCAGGAGGAAGGACACAGAAAGCTCTGGACGAAGCGTTTGCCGGAGACGCTCCTGAACGCTCTCGCTCAAGCACAGCTCACGGGTAAACATCACACTGATCTCACATCACACTGATCACACATCACATGAACAACCACTGCAACTCAAACGGGTTCAGTGAGGTGACGTGTGTGTCGTTCACACAGAGACGCTGATGTCATCAGATGAGAAGAGTCTGACAGAGGAAGAGTGTGATGATGAAGAGCGTCTGGAGCCTCGATCAGATGATGAGGACACGTAAGTGACACACACACACGTCTGGTTTGCTATCTTTGTGGCGACTCCCCATAGATGTAATGGATTTATACTGTCCAAACTGTACGTTCTGTCTCCTTACACTAAACCTACTCATCACACACACTAACCTGACTCCTAAACCTACCCATCACACACATTAACCCGACCCCTAAACCTGCCCATCACACACACACACACACACACACACACACACACACTAACCCGACCCAGCCGCGGCGTGACTGACGTCTGGTTCCCATCAGGAACTTTGAGGAGTCGGAGGACGAGCTGAGAGAGGAGGTGTCCGACTCCATGAGGAACCTCCTCATCATCACACAGGAGGAGGACGAGCACACACACACTGATGACCCGACAGCGTGAAACAAAGGCGGAGGACGAGCACACACACACCGATGACTCGACACAGGAGAGAGTGAACATCAGCGCAGAGGAAGATTCCCAGAAAACCACAGTGGAATGAAGGAATTCTCCTTTCTTCCTTTTGTTTCTCAAGCTGACATATAATACATACATATACAGGGTTTGAAATGAACACTCGCCAAATGTGTGTGAAATCAAAACGCTGTCAAATCACGAGCCATATCTGCCGTGTTACTTAATTTGTTTACTCACTTTGCTGTGGAAGTTTGTGTGAGACAAATCTGCACTGATTTAGTGCAAATACCAGTGGTCCTCATGATATATTAAATACAGCGTATTGTGCAGAATCTGCTCATTTCTGAAAAAGTTCATTTCAAACCCTGTATATACTGTATATATACACACATACACACACTACCGGTCATTAAAAAATTAAGAATACTTTTGAAAGCATCCTCTGCTCATCAAGGCTGCATTTATTTGATTGTAAATACCGTAAAAACAGACAGTGATACTACAAAATATTATTCTAATGTAAATCAGCTGTTTTCTATGTGAATATACAGTAAAATGTAATTTATTCCTGTGATCAAAGCTGTACTTACAGCATCATTACTCCAGTCTTCAGTGTCACATGATCCTTCAGAAATCACTCTAATATGAGGATCTGATGCTCAAGACACATTTCTCAGTCATTATTATCAATGTTGGAAACCGTTATGCTGCTAACTGACATGTGTGTGTTCGTTCAGATGTTTTCTCTAACTTTAGTAGTTTAGAGTCAGAGTGGGTTTGATTCATGCAAATGTATTGATTTGTGACTTTGATTCAGTGAACATGTTCATTCACATTTTACTGTGTCCGTTTTATGAATGTTTTAACACATGAAGGTAAAGACTGCCGTTTATGGCTATGTATTATTATATTGGTGCATTTCACTAGACTTCTTGCCTTGATTATTTGAACTATAATTTTACAACGACTGACTCATATGATGCTTCCTCTGAGAAAAGTATTCTTTAAATAATTTCAGAGCAAATACAAAAACATATTTCCTTTATTTTTCTAATAACTGTAAAGTTGCTGTGGACCAATGTTTAGTATAAAGCACTGACAGGACAGTATTTGGCCTCGACAAGAAGTTCAAAACAATCAAAATGTAAGTATTTAACATGTTTTTCCCATGGATTTGATGTTTGTGTGAAAGTGTGTTAGAGAAGTGTAGCTCTCAGCTCTGAGAACACACACACAGCATGTTTATTACTTCACTAGAACCTTCCAACAAGTCTAGATTAGTCATTCTGGTTAGAATGTATACATGCAGTTTTGAAAAAACATTAAATCATAAATCAATGTAAATTATGCCTGAGAAAATTATTGATTCATTTAATCAAAAAGGTAATATTTGTGATGTCCACTGGTTTTTAAGCGATGCTTTTGAATTTGAAATGACTAAATGTTTGAAATGATGTGGTGAAGGGCCGTGTGTAGCAATGGGAAGAAGAAAAGGACGGTGGCTTTACTAAATTCAGAGGAAAGTCGGGGAAATTACGGTAAGGAAATGAAGAGATGAGACAATTATATATCAGATTTGGACGTACAGGATTAAACAGCACTTTATTTAAAATAGGTAAAATAACACCGGCAGATGTGAATACTGTGAACAACAATAGACGATAGAACACGTCATGATCAACTGTAAAAATTATGAGGGAAAAAGGAGGGAAATGATCCAACATTTGAAAAAGGAAAGAGTAAGGTTTGATTTAGTATACATTTTTAGGAAAAATTCTTAGAGTAGTTATGGAAGTGTTTTACATTATTTTAGAATGATTAATATAAGTGAAAGGATTAATTTGTTTATTTATATAAGTAAATAATAGTCGTTCAGTTCCACACGCCATACCAGTTGGTGGCAGTAATGCACCATTTCATTGTGTGCCAACCGCCAAAAGAACACGTGACGGTGGGACGTCATTCTAAACAGAGAGCCAAGATGGCGGCTGACAGCGATGTGAGTTTGTTTATGCCTGAATACGCATAATTTTGATCTGCATCATGTCAATGTCATATGTCTAATATAAATGCACGCAGTTTATTTGACATGTGTCTGCTTTATTCGGTTCTTTAACTGTCACGGGTTTCTGTTTCAGCCCGAGTCTGAAGTGTTTGAAATCACTGATTTTACCACCGCATCGGAGTGGGAGAGGTAAGCATTTAAACAAACTTTTCCTCAGTAATCACACATTTCTGTAGCTTTACATGCGGTTTTATGATTAATGTGCCCTAAAGTCATCTTGTGTTTGTGTTGTCAAGTCCTTACGAAAGCCTATTCTCGCCACGTACATCATTTGACTTGGTAAAACATAATTATGATAAATTATGAAGAGTAAACCATAATTATGAGATGAAAAGTTAAAATTATGAAATACTAAGTAGCTACATACTCGTTATGAGGTAAAAAAGAGTCAACATAATGAGATAAATAGTTTGTTGACTTAAAAGATCATTCACATTTTTGATGATGACGTAGTATGTCATAATTTCGACATTTCATCTTATGAATATTGCTCACTATGTCATCATTTCAACTTGTCAAGTCATAAATATGATTCAGAATGTTATAATTTGTGCATTTCATTTTATAAATTTGCCTGTATTCTAAAGCATTTATGAATTACAATCATTTAAGCTCAGATTAAATGGTGCATTTTCACCGATATGGTCAAAAAGGAATGCGACAGGTTAAATGTTGTGTTTTTTTTTGTGTGGTATTGGTTCATTTATGGTCACGTCACTATATTATTGATTGGTATTTATATGACGGCACAGTAACTATTATGCATGGACTATTCATCTGTGCATTCATTCTACTATTTGTTCTATATAAATGTTAATTTTCTCCACTTTACACTGAGGTTTTGTACTTGTGTGTCTTTGTAGATTCATATCCAGGGTTGAGGAGGTGCTCAATGACTGGAAGCTGATTGGCTGTCGTGTTGGGAAACCACCGGAGAAGGTCATTACCCATGATTACAGTTACACGAATGATTTCTGAAATGATGTACGCAGAAGTTAACAGTGTTGATGTTGACAGGGCGAATACACCAGCGGCAGCTGGGAAGAGACGTCTCTAGAGATTAACTTTGCTGATTTCAAGTTCTCCATTACACATCACTATCTGAAACAGGAGTCGGCAGACAGTGAAGGCACAGATGAACCGGAGGAAGGTACGTTTGGCCTTTGACCTCGTCGGCTGACCTTTGACCTCTTCTGCGTGTGTTGAACGGTGTCTTCTGCTTTCAGATGCGTATCCGCTGGCCATGCAGGACCTGCTCTGCATGAACAATGACTTTCCTCCTCGAGCTCACTGTCTGGTCAGATGGTAAGAAGCTCTTTAAGACGCGTCAGATTTTAGGACTTCATATTCAAATAGTGATTGAGAGTCTAAAATATGATGCAGTTCAATGTTGGTATTTAGTTTATAACACAGTTTATAGCTCATATCACTGCACCTGCGTGACTCGTCATAGACGTACACTGAGAGAAGTAGTTTCAGCTACAATGTTCTTCCGAAAGACGCATTATTCTGTTATTAAACGTGAGTTTATAATCGCTCACTATAGTTCCAAAAGTGTAAAAAATAAAAAATATTGACAGCAGTCATATAGTAATAGCCTATATTCTTTCTTTTTTTTACCTTCACACCAGTGTGAATATTTCTGTTTTTGCATTTCAAATATGGCCAATATATAGGCTTCTCCTAGGCTTATGTTTTAACCCTTTACCTGTCACCCCCCTTTTTGATAATTGACATTAAAATGCACTATACAAACTTAAATGGTTGTAATTCAAGAATGCATTGGAATATAGACCTAAGTTTGGCTTTGTTTTAAAGAAAACAACCAGCAGATTATTACTGAAGTAAAAGCACTTTAAAAAATTAAAGTATGAAAAAGTTATAGTTTACAGTAAATCAAATATACTTTATTAATATATATTTTTTAATATGAAATACAAATTTTACAAAATATGTTTTACTATAAAATTCTATAAAATGAAAGCTATATATCTAACCAAGTTGTGTTCCAAATTTGAAGTTGATATCACAAAAATTGAAGTTCCCATGAGATTTTGTTTAGGCGTTATACCAAAAATAGCCACCGGGTGCCATTGAATTCCATTGAATTTAATTGTATCCATTTTGCCATAACAAATTAATAAATTTCTATGCAAATATCACTTCTGTCACTAAATATGGAACCTTGAGACTCAGACCTTTCTGACAATATGTGTTTTGTCAAGATTAGAAAAGGTTTACATAATAAATTATGAAAGATGATGCCTAAAAGGGGAGGGGCCTGATAAAAAATATGTTTCTATGGTAACTCAACGTCCAATTTCAAAACGGTTTTCACAGGATGAATTCTGAGTTCGTAAGCTTTCAAATGATACCTAATTTATGATAACTACTAAAATATGTGATATAATAATAAAATGATATTTATATATATATAATATATTATACTTTTTAGAGGACTTCTTACCTTACTTTTTAAAATATAATTGTATCTTTTTTTATTGACAAATACTAATTATGTTTTATTATGAACTTTTAGCACTAAAAACCAAAGTTTCAATTATTAAAAGTGTGTGCGTCGACTTTTTGTGACAAAGGTCAGAAACTCCTGTAATGATGTTGATTTTTTGAGGCGCACTCTTGCCATAAATTCATATATTACTGTTCATTCATAATTTGTAAGAAAAAACAGACCTTAAATATCTGTTTAGGAGTCCTTTCCAATGATATATAGTTTGTCATGACTAGATTAGGATTTAATAGTAATATAGTGAAGTATATTTACTTGGAATATGGAATTAAGTAAACTTTACAGAAAATAAGTAATTTTAACTTGGCTTGTAAAAGGTTGATTAATATCGATTTCCTTTGCCTTTCCATTACATTTCACTAAAACAATAATATTGAATTTTATTAGTCAATTATAGTATGTGCTTTACTTAAATCATCTAAGTAATTTATATTAAATCATGTCAGTGCAAAGACCTCAATACTTGGTAGACAATACACACTGGCGGTAACATTTGATGGGTCGTTTTTGTGTTTGAATGTGTCATTTGGAGCAAAGAAATTTACTCTAAATGTCACAAAATGGCAAGTTACTAATACTGACAACAAAAATCAATGATTAAACAGTGTAAATACAGCTGGAAACCAGTGAAAAATGAACCTCATTAATTATTCAAGGTCCAGTGCATGATGGGAACCCCAGTATCAGAAAAATGTGAGTAATTTTTACTTAATTTTATTGAGTTGATATTTACACTTTCATTTCTACTCGCTTGAATTAAGTACTTTTTTTCCTTCCACTTAATTTTTTTAAAGATTTTACATTTTAACATTGGAACATAAAAAAAAAATAAAAACATCCAAAATGATCTTAAAATAACAAACAGATAGACCGACCAAAGAGAAAAATTACTCTTTGCAATATGAAGCCATAATACAGTGATTTTTGCTCCTTAGTTACATAATAGGTGGAATTATTATATATATATTTTATAACATAAATGGCATCTATTTATCAATGAAAGCTTTCCATTTCTTCCAGTTTGCTTGAATTAAGTACTGATGTGGAATTTACTTAGTTTTTTTAATTCTTGCCTGAACTTTTTCATGTGAATGACAATTTTTCAGTAGTATTTACTTCACCAAAAAATCCTTTTTTACAAGGCCAGGCTGGTGAAAAACTGCATAGACTAGTCATTGAGTTTCCACAAAGAGGAGTTGACTGAACAGTCTTGCCTGTGTATGACCATGCATGTGTGTGTGTGAAGTCCTGACGCACGCCTCTGTTGTGCTGTAGGTTTGGCATGCGTGAGTTTGTGGTGATTTCTCCTGGAGCGAACTGTGAAGCCATCGTCAGCGGAGTCCAAGTGTAACCTGCTCCTGAGCTCCGTGTCCATCGCTCTGGCAAACACAGGCTGGTGAGTCCCAGCATGCTCCTGGATTTCTGATGAACACGTGTTTCCGTCCACACCTGTGATCCTCACGTCGTTACTATCGTTGCTTCATTCGCCTGTAAAATCTCCTGCTTTTTTTTTTTTGACGGTGAAAGACCATTTTAGTCATTTTCAAACGATTCACTGGTTCAGATTGAAAGTGTCTGGTGTTACATTACCCATAATCCTTAAATAATAATTTATTGTTATGATATATTATTGTTATCATCAGAAGGAGGTGGAAAAATGTGTCGCACTCAAACTGTGAGAAGAAAAAGTCTCTTGTGTTGAATTTAGGATTGTCGAATTTAACGCAACAATAACACACAGTTAAAAAATGATTCACCCATCAGGTCTGCGTTTTGTCCCTACATTAAACATTATTTGTAGCACTTCCGTTTCAATAATCGCAAATAGCTTGTTTGGTTACATCTGATAAGAAACAAAGTTTCAGCTTTCAAATTCTGTCAATTTTATTACACATTTCTAGGGCTGGACCCGAATATTTGAATATTTGTTCGGTGGGTTGAAAATGTGACATTCGAATATTCGTTTTTTTGTTGTTGTTGTTTTTTTTGCACGCCTGCCATCCCCTCGAAACGGTTCTCATTCGGACTTGAATATGTTTATAAAATCTGATGAAATATAGAGCCAGAACAGCGGAGTGTGTGTGGACATGTGCATGCCTGCGCTTGTATTTTGGGTTAAGCTGCGTTGCTTTGACATTGTGGAAAATAGAATAATAGAAACAAGATGTATTATCCTTTTTACACATTATTATCAATCTAAATTAATCTACTGCGAAATATAGATGACTTTGAGATTTTACTGGGACGTCACGTCACAATTTTGTTTTTCTTTATTTAGATTTCGTTTTTCTATATTTAAGTTATGAATTTTGTTATTATCGTTTTATTTATTAAAATTTTGTTTTTATTATTTAAAACTTTATTTATTTATTTTATTTAAATTGCGTTTTTAGTTACTTAAATTTCATTTTTATTTAAATATCGTTTTTGTTTTATTTAAATTTCATTTTTATGTTTTATTTATTTAAATTTAGTTTTTATTTATTTAAATTTAGTTTTTATTTATTTAAATTTAGTTTTTTAAATTAAATTTAGGTTTTAGGTTTTATTTATTTAAATTTCGTTTTTTTATTTAAATTTTGTTATGTTTGTTTGTTTTTTATTTCATTTTTATGTTTTATTTATTTAAATTTAGTTTTTATGTTTTATTTATTTAACTTTTGTTTTTATTTATTTAAATCTACCCTACTTTGTTGCCATGGTTTACTGGGGCATTGTGGGATAGATAGTGTTTTTGGTAATCTCTTATCGCCTCTTTTTTAAATGCTTTATGTGGATGTTCTGCGTATTGCATCGATGTGAGGGGTTTGTTCTTACATTGCTGTGTAACATATTTACTGTAATTGTTCATACGATGATATGAATTATGGGTTTTGAGAGATGCTTTGGGTCTGTTTGATTAATTGAAAACAAAAATGTTGTTTAACTTTATAAATGCAATTACATCTGGCATATTACTGGAGGACACTTAGAGCAGCAGTGCTGCTGTTTTGACATCAGGTGGTGCTATTGAGCTGTGTTAGCGTGTGCTTGTGTGTGTGTGTTCACCTTCTACATACACCAGCGCACAGGAACTTCATGTGTTAAAGTTCTCATGCATTTAATAATTCTATCCCTTAAAACTCATCTTTGATTTTTTTCCTGTGAAATAATTCATGCCTTAAAATAGCTTGAATGTAACCCGACACCCTTGCTTCATTTAGTATACATGGGTCATGAATATGCAAATTAATCTCCAGCTCTATAGCTGCTCTCTAGCTCCGGCTCTCCAAAAATTAATCTTCAAATAATTATTTGAGTGTGATTGTTATTTAGTAATAATAATAGTTAGTTTTTATGGTTTTACATTATTATTAATAATAATAATAATGTAAAACCATGAAAACTAACTATTATTATTACTAAAAACAATAATCACACTCAAATAATTATGACTAAATAAAGACTTGAAATATCTCACTTTACATGTAATGAGTCTATATAATATATTAGTTTCACCTTTAAGTTGAATTACTGAAATAAATGAACTTTTGCACCATATTCAAATTTTTCGATTAGTTAATTGTATTAACTAACATAAACTAACAATGAGTAATACATTTCTTACTGTGTTAGCTCATCTTTGTTATTGTTAGTTAATAAAAATACGTATTAGTAAATGTTGAAATTAGTATGAACTAAGATTAATGAATCCTGTTGAATTATTATTCATATAGTTTATATTAACTAGGGTAGTTAACTAATGTTACTAATAAACCTTATTGTAAAGTGTTATAACAGCCTAATATACACTACCAGTCAAAAGTTAAGGGTCGATACGATTTTTTATGTTTTTAAAAGAAGTCTCTTCTGCTCACCAAGGCTGCAATTTTTGGATAAAAAAATACAAAAAAAGAAAGTAATATTGTGAAATATTATGACAATTTAAAATGACTTTTTTATGTTAATATATATTAAAATGTAATTTATTTCTCTGAAAAAAAGCTGAATTTTCAGCATCATTACTCCAATCTTCAGTGTCACATGATCCTTCACAAATCACTCTAATATGATGATTTTATGCTCCAAAAACATGTATGATTGTTATCCATGTTGAAAACAGTTTTTTACATTTTTATTTCAGGATTCTTTGATGAATAGAAAGTTC
Source organism: Hybognathus amarus (assembly GCA_030378365.1). Taxonomy (NCBI): domain Eukaryota; kingdom Metazoa; phylum Chordata; class Actinopteri; order Cypriniformes; family Leuciscidae; genus Hybognathus; species Hybognathus amarus. Next base: position 98,102 of record JAQIUQ010005548.1, read on the forward strand.
AAAAGAACATCATTTATTTAATTAGAATCTTTTCTAACATTATAAATGTCTTTACTGTAACTTTTGATCAATGTAACTCATCCTTGATGAATAGAAGTATTGATTTCTTATTTATTTCCCCCAAAAATAAAATAAAAATTCTTACTGACCCCAAACTTTTTAAAGGGTAGTGTTTAATGTAACAAAAGCTTTCCATTTCAGATAAAAGCTGTTCTTTTGAACTTTCTATTCATCAAAGAATCCTGAAATAAAAATATAAAAAACTGTTTTCAACATGGATAATAATCATACATGTTTTTGGAGCATAAAATCATCATATTAGAGTGATTTGTGAAGGATCATGTGACACTGAAGACTGGAGTAATGATGCTGAATATTCAGCTTTTTTTCAGAGGAATAAATTACATTTTAATATATATTAACATAAAAAAGTCATTTTAAATTGTCATAATATTTCACAATATTACTCTCTTTTTTTGTATTTTTTTATCCAAAAATTGCAGCCTTGGTGAGCAGAAGAGACTTCTTTTAAAAACATAAAAAATCTTCCGACCCTAAACTTTTGACCGATAATGTACATCATACACATATTGTATAATTCTATATTCCCAAATGAACCAGATTTCTCCTGTCCCTTCTAAAGCTGTTCTTGTGCTTGCAGTGTTGATAGGAGTGATAGGAAAAGCTTGTTATATCCACACACCTGCTGTTCTCCTGTTTTGCAGCCACGTGCCGCTGTTTGTCCAGATCCAGCAGAAGTGGAGGAGGATGTTTGCGGGCGAGTGTCAGGGACCCGGCGTCGCTCAGACTTCGAGATCGTGCATCTGCGTAAAGTGCCCAGCCAGTACAACCACCTGTCCGGCCTGCTCGGACATCTTCAAGAACAAGATTGTGAGTTCTGGTTTCACAAAGCGGAGAATGTTAGCCTGGGTTTCCCCATGCTGCTGTGAATTAGGCTTAAAGGAGTAGTTCACTTTAAAAAAAACTTTTGCTGATAATTCACTCACCCCCATGTCATCCAAGATGTCCATGTCTTTCTTTCTTCAGTCGAAAAGAAATTAAGGTTTTTGATGAAAAGATTCCAGGATTTTCTCCATATAATGGACTTCAATGGGGTCCAAACGGTTCAAGGTCCAAAAGACAGTTTCAGTGCAGCTTCAAAGGGCTTTAAACGATTCCAGACGATGAATAAGGGTCTTATCAAGCGAAACGATCGCTCATTTAATAAATAAATAACAAAGTTTAAGTTTTATAAGCTCAAATGCTCACCTTGCTCTGTGACGCACGTTCGTGACTCTCCATCAAAATGAACAAATCTTTTTCCGAGTCAATTCGTTCATTCGTTCGTTGAATGAACCAAATGACTTTACCAGGACTACTAGAAAGTGGCTTTACTAGTTTATTAATTTATTTATTCATCACTTTTCTAATCAAAACTCAAATGCATTTCTTTGATATTGATTACCTGCATTTACTTGTCATGGAAAGGTCCATTTGATAGGTATGCATTTTTCAGTTGAAATGTAATAATTGCACTATTGATTTTTTTCTTTCTTTTGTCATTTTTACCATCCGTCTCCTTCATTCTCTTGATGTTTTGTGTCCACAGGGCTGCCCACTGATGCCGCTGCCACCCATCAACATCGCCATTCGCTTCACGTACATCCTTCAGGACTGGCAGCAGTGCTCGTGGCCTCAGCAGCCGCCAGGTGTGTGTCTGATCTGAGATCAGTCTGCAGTGTTTCAGTGTGTTGCACTCACTAGAAGCCTTGTGAGGAGGGTTTAATGACTTCACGCACGTACCGGCTGCACTGAGCACTTCTGTTTTCTGTTGTTATCCGCTTCTGAAACTCTTAAAGTCCCCCGTCAGTCATTTTATCGCTTAAATGTCTTCTTTGATCACCAAAATGACATATTTTAATGTTTTTTCATTGACAAAAAATTCTTCATGCCTTAAAATATCTTAAATGTTACTCGACACCCTTGCCTACCCTTGATTTAGTATACGCGGTTCTATGAATATGCAAATTAGCCCCGCCTCCACTCACTCACTCACTCAGAGAGCCACTGGTTGACGATCACACGTTGATCTGATTGGTTATAAGGTCGTTTGTGACGTCAGAAACACCAGCGATTTCAAAGCGTGTTTTTGAGACTGTCTTTGGTTCACTGCAGTTTTAAGGAGGAAATACTCAGCAATGCTGTCCACTTATGAACGCACACATGGTGTGTTAAAGCGGATTAAAAACACCACATACACATATAAACAACATTAAACGCTGGATTTTAACTTTAACTAAAAAGGCTTTCAGAGCAGCTGAGAGGTCATTGAGACGGCAGTTAGAAATCAGGTTAGCTGTAGTCAGAACAACTGAGTCAATTCAAGTCAAATATGAGATTATTATTGACGTTCTGCTACACTGCAAAATAAGTTATTCCTCTGAATTTTAGTCCTGTTTTCAACATGACAATAAAGTAGCAATTGCGTGTGGTAGTCAGAATTTCGAAGATATAAAAGAATTGCGAGATATAAAGTCACAATTGCGAGATATAAAGTCAGAATTGCGGAATTGCGAGATATAAAGTCAGAATTGATTGATATAAAGTTGCAATTGCGCGTTGTAAAGTCAGAATTGTGAGATATAAAGTCAGAATTGATTGATATAAATTTGCAATTGCGTGTTATAAAGTCAGAATTGAGAGATATAAAACAATTGCGAGATATAAAGTCAGAATTGCAAGATATAAAGTCAGAATTGCGAGATATAAAGTCAGAATTGATTGATATAAAGTCGCAATTGCGTGTTGTAAAGTCAGAATTGCTTGATATAAAGTTGCAATTGCGCGTTGTAAAGTCAGAATTGTGAGATATAAAGTCAGAATTGCTTGATATAAAGTTGCAATTGCGCGTTGTAAAGTCAGAATTGTGAGATATAAAGTCAGAATTGAGAGATATAAAACAATTGCGAGATATAAAGTCAGAATTGCAAGATATAAAGTCAGAATTGCAAGATATAAAGTCAGAATTGATTGATATAAAGTCGCAATTGCGCGTTGTAAAGTCAGAATTGTGAGATATAAAGTCAGAATCTGATTGATATAAATTTGCAATTGCGTGTTATAAAGTCAGAATTGAGAGATATAAAACAATTGCGAAGATATAAAGTCAGAATTGCAAGATATAAAGTCAGAATTGCAAGATATAAAGTCAGAATTGATTGATATAAAGTCGCAATTGCGCGTTGTAAAGTCAGAATTGTGAGATATAAAGTCAGAATTGATTGATATAAATTTGCAATTGCGTGTTATAAAGTCAGAATTGAGAGATATAAAACAATTGCGAGATATAAAGTCAGAATTGCAAGATATAAAGTCAGAATTGCGAGATATAAAGTCAGAATTGATTGATAAAAAGTCGCAATTGCGAGATATAAAGTCAGAATTGCTTGATATAAAGTCAGAATTGCGTGATATAAAGTCAGAATTGATTGATATAAAGTCAGAATTGCAAGATATAAAGTCAGAATTGATTGATATAAAGTCGCAATTGCGTGTTGTAAAGTCAGAATTGCGAGATATAAAGTCAGAATTGCGAGATATAAAGTCAGAATTGATTGATATAAAGTCAGAATTGATTGATATAAAGTCAGAATTGATTGATATAAAGTCAGAATTGCGAGATATAAAGTCAGAATTGCGAGATATAAAGTCAGAATTGCTTGATATAAAGTCAGAATTGATTGATATAAAGTCAGAATTGCAAGATATAAAGTCAGAATTGATTGATATAAAGTCGCAATTGCGTGTTGTAAAGTCAGAATTGCGAGATATAAAGTCAGAATTGCGAGATATAAAGTCGGAATTTCGAGATATAAAGTCAGAATTGATTGATATAAAGTCGGAATTGCGAGATATAAAGTCAGAATTGCGTGATATAAAGTCAAAATTGATTGATATAAAGTCAGAATTGCGAGATATAAAGTCAGAATTGCAAGATATAAAGTCAGAATTGATTGATATAAAGTCAGAATTGCAGAATTGCAAGATATAAAGTCAGAATTGATTGATATAAAGTCGCAATTGCGTGTTGTAAAGTCAGAATTGCGAGATATAAAGTCGGAATTGCGAGATATAAAGTCAGAACTGATTACTTAAGTTATAAGTTTATGAAAATTATTTATGAACTTTATTTTATATAAAATATATATTTTATGAGACAAGCTGAACTTAAAAACGGCTAGAAAATTAAAGCCATCAATATAAATAAGTTGTGTTCCAAATTTGAGGATGCTATCTCAAAAAAATGAGCTTTCAGTAAGATTTAGTTTGGGCGCAGTACCATTGTTGTCCAAAAGGCGCTGAGAGGGAGTATTTTGTGTATCTAGTCTAGTGCAAAAATGATTTTTTTTTATGGAAATAGTAAAATTACAATAAAAAGACACACCTGTGCCAAATTTTACGCGGTTAGCATTAACACAGGCAAAGTGATAAAAACAACTGAAAAGGCCAAAAATGTCCCTAAGGAGACCATCTTGAAGCGATTTTCCTTCTCCAGTAAATATATCTTGATTTAAGAATGTTTAGATATTTGTGCTGGAAAACAAGACCGAAACACTGAGGAAGAACGTCATTTTTTGCCGTGCTTGACTAATAATTCATGAAGCTGTTTTGCTTGATTTGACCTGTTATTTTATATTTATCATTATTTTGCAGTGTAGGCGCAGCAGAATGTTTCCTGAGGGAGTATGGAAATTTTTATTTGATACATTGGAGAAACTTTTGCTGTTGCCATGGAGTCGCGTGTGTGTCGAATCAGAACATCTCTGTCAATATTACATTTACTCAGTGGATTGGGTGCGCTGTGAGTGTTTACTTCTGTATTAAGCAGTGCAGGAGATGTTTACACAGGCAGATGATAATATTCTACGTATATCCTGAGTTGATTAATTTCACTGCTCTATATTACTTTGATCATAAGCTAAAATGAAAGTCAAAGTTAATATAAAATGAAAAGGTGTGTGTGTTGTTTTTAGACTTTGATGCGCTTCTCGCTGGAGAGGTGGGCGGCGTGGAGTTTGGCAAACTTCCTTTTGGAGCGTGTGAAGATCCCATCAGGTGTGTTTGTGTTCAATGTCACGGCGGTAGTTAATGTTCAGAGATCATTTCTTAATACCAAACTGCATTAAAACGGCATTAAAGGGAAATCTGAATAAATAGATCATTATATAGGTTAATAATCCAACTTAATGCATCAGTGAGTGTTATCGACTGAAAGGGCAAAGTATTTTTCGGCAATGTGAGATTATATTCATGACAACTAGGCACTTTTTGCCCAAATTCTTACTACTGTAATGCAAAAAACAAATATACTTATCGCATCCAAAATAGAAGTTTATGTTTACATAATATATGTGTGTGTGCTGTGTATATTTAAAAACATATGCATGCATTTTTATATTTAAGAATTATTTGCATGTAAATACTGTATATATATATATATATATATATAAATACATAATCTATATTATATAAATATAAATATGTTATATATGAATAACACATTTTCTTAAACATATACATGCATGTGTGTGTATTTATATACAAAATAATTATACACAGCACACACAAATATATTATGTAAACACAAACTTTTATTATGGATGTGATCGATCTGCACCGCCCTAATATATATATATATATATATATATATATATATGTAATATGTATTGATTGTGAAAAGCACTATACAAATAAATGTGAATATTTTTTGAAAGTCTGCATCAATAATTCAGTAAAAATTGTGAAAAATTCAAATTTAAAAACAGTTTTTTACAAGGATCATGTGACACTGAAGACTGGAGTAATGATGCTGAAAATTCAGCTTTGATCACAGGAATAAATTACACTTTCATATATGTTCACATAGAATACACTTATTTTAAATTCTAATAATATTTCACAATATTACTGTTTTTACTGTATTTTTTATTAAATAAATGCAGCTTTGGTGAGCAGAGGAGACTTCTTACCTACCCCAAAACATTTAGTTATATTTTCAGGAAAAAAAAAAATTCTCAATCAGCATAAAAATCATAAATAATTATTCAGTACACTGAATAATATCATGATCTGTAATTCTACAGATATACTTTGCGCATATCGGTAATTTAGGTTAAAGGTGCATTAGTAACAGTTCAATGTTTTGATTGTAGGTCATTTCTTAACTCATTCTCGCATATAGACGTGTGTGGTGTGTCGTCCAGTAGGTGGCACTGACCCATAACTCCTCATGGACCGTCAATAACCATTACATCACTTGCTTTCAGAACATCAAAGCATTGCCAAGACAAGTCAGACAGACAGGCGCACAATCACATAGTATCAAAATGAGAGTTTAAAGTTGGTTTCTGTCAGAAATCGAAGGATAGTGATGCTGAAACTTGAATAAAACAAAGTCCCTAGGTCGTTCAGGTCAGATCTTATAAGAAGAATCGTTTGAAATGTTAATTTCTTGCTGACTGATTAAATAGTGAAGTGATCAGTAAATCAAATCACTCTTTTTTTCAGCGAGCTGCATCTTGCAACGACGTGGCCGAACCTGACGGAGGGAATCGTTGTGGACAATGATGTTTATTCGTGAGTGTTTGCCAAGTTTCCAATAAACACACACTGCTTTTATGCACCAAAACTGACATTTTGTGCACGGCGGATGATGAAAATAGAACAGCGATGTAATCGTTTTTTATAGCGCTCAGTAATTCATGAATATGCATGATGCACGAAAACAACTCCAGCGATGTCAGTGCCAGATCCATGTTTCGTCACCTCGTAACCCATAATAATTTTTCACAGCTCGGGAGAAGAGGGGGAGCGTGCATCGCCTTAAAAACACCCAAGCCAAAATTGATTCGCGCCGCATTATTTTACGCCTTTTAGTTTAGTGATGAAGTGCTGCTCGGTGAGCCGTAGCATCACATTAACACTTTGTGCTGTTTTCTCAAGTCTCATTCGGTGTGTGGGCATGTGCTGATGAACTCTTACTTCTGGAGTACAGAGAGAGTTTTTCATCTAATTTTCAACAAACATTCAGGAAGTGTGCTCGAGCACTCTTATTTCACGCGCTCGTGAAACGCCGCAATCGCATGGCTTTTCAACAGATTTTGAAGCATTAGTAGTCATTGTTCATTTAGTTATTGGTTACGATGGCATCAGCACTCAACGCTTCTCGATGGGACGAGAAATTACGTTCTTCCACAGTATTTTTGTCTTGTTTTCAATCCAGCACATATATCTAGACATTCTTAAATCAAGATAAGGGATGCACCGATATTAAAAACTTTATATATAACCGATAATTCAAGCCGATAATCCGATATATTGGCCGATAAATCAAAATCCAAGTTTTTATAAGATTTTTGAGAGCCCGATTAAAAACATTAAGTCTCAACAAGAATTTGTTCTTGTTTTTAGCTTCAACTCACTTAATTTTACACATTTTTCAGAAAACAACTTCATATCTTCAGTCATTTTGCCTGTCAAGTGAATGTATCTTGATTTAAGTTTAAGATTGTCTTGTTTCCAGTACAAAAATCTAAACATTCTTAAATCAAGATTAAGGATGCACCGATATTAAAAACTTTGGCCGATAACCGATAATTCAAGCCGATTACCAATATATTGGCCGATAAATCAAAATCCAAGTTTTTATAACACTTTTGAGAGCCTGATTAAAAACATTAAGTCTCAACAAGAATTTGTTCTTGTTTTTAGCTTAAACTCACTTAATTTTACACATTTTTCAGAAAACAACTTAATATCTTCAGTCATTTTGCCTGTCAAGTGAATGTATCTTGATTTAAGTTTAAGATTGTCTTGTTTCCAGTACAAAAATCTAAACATTCTTAAATCAAGATTAAGGATGCACAGATATTAAAAACTTAGGCCAGATAACCGATAATTCTAAGCCGATAACCGACATATTGGGCGATAAATCGAAAATCCAAGTTTTTATAACATTTTTGAGAGCCCGATTAAAAACATTAAGTCTCAACAAGAATTTGTTCTTGTTTTTAGCTTCAACTCACTTAATTTTACACATTTTTCAGAAAACAACTTAATATCTTCAGTCATTTTGCCTGTCAAGTGAATGTATCTTGATTTAAGTTTAAGATTGTCTTGTTTCCAGTACAAAAATCTGAAACATTCTTAAATCAAGATTAAGGATGCACCGATATTAAAAACTTTGGCCGATAACCGATAATTCAAGCCGATTACCAATATATTGGCCGATAAATCAAAATCCAAGTTTTTATAACACTTTTGAGAGCCTGATTAAAAACATTAAGTCTCAACAAGAATTTGTTCTTGTTTTTAGCTTAAACTCACTTAATTTTACACATTTTTCAGAAAACAACTTAATATCTTCAGTCATTTTGCCTGTCAAGTGAATGTATCTTGATTTAAGTTTAAGATTGTCTTGTTTCCAGTACAAATATCTAGACATTCTTAAATCAAGATTAAGGATGCACGATATTAAAAACTTTGGCCGATAACCGATAATTCAAGCCGATTACCAATATATTGGCCGATAAATCAAAATCCAAGTTTTTATAACATTTTTGAGAGCCTGATTAAAAAAATGATGTCTCACCATTAATATCCATGTCCCAAGCACACTATTATAATGATGTTCTTATAATTTTATAGCCTATATGACAGACTTGAGCATGCGCATTTACCATTACCATTTCAAGCAATTCAAAACCATCATCAAAGCAAAGTATTTAAAACAAGTATAAATATCTGCCAGTGGGGTAAAAAAAATGAAAACGAGTTTTTTTTCTGACCACATTGGCAGATTTTTTTGCTTGCTTTAAGCAAAAACTCACTTTATTTTGAAAAAAAAAATTCTCAGAAAACAAGTTTAAATCTGTTGCTTCTCCAGTAAATGTGTCTTGGTTTGAGAATGTTTACATTTTTGCATTGGAAAACAAGACAAATATAAGTAAGAACATCATTTTGTTTTGCAGTGTAGTGTTTATATTAGAGAGACTGCAAAAAAGTTTTTTTTTCTCAGCATTTTTGTCTTGTTTTCCAATAAAAAATATTTAAACATAAGTAAGTTTATGCTTAAAACAAGAACAAATATCTGCCAATGGAGTCAATTAAATTAAGTTTATTTTTCTGACCCCATTGGCAGATATTTGTTCTTGTTTTTAGCAAAAACTCATTTAATTTTACACATTTTTCAGAAAACAAGACTTTATATCTTCAGTCATTTTGCCTGTCAAGTGAATGTATCTTGATTTAAGTTTAAGATTGTCTTGTTTCCAGTACAAACATCTAAACATTCTTAAATCAAGATTAAGGATGCACCGATATTAAAAACTTTGGCCGATAGCCGATAACCGATATATTGGCCGATAAATCGAAATCCAAGTTTTTATAACATTTTTGAGAGCCTGATTAAGTCTCAACAAGAATTTGTTCTTGTTTTTAGCTTCAACTCACTTAATTTTACACATTTTTCAGAAAATGACTTCATATCTTCAGTCATTTTGCCTGTCAAGTGAATGTATCTTGATTTAAGTTTAAGATTGTCTTGTTTCCAGTACAAAAATCTAAACATTCTTAAATCAAGATTAAGGATGCACCGATATTAAAAACTTTGGCCGATAGCCGATAACCAGATATATTGGCCGATAAATCGAAATCCAAGTTTTTATAACATTTTTGAGAGCCTGATTAAGTCTCAACAAGAATTTGTTCTTGTTTTTAGCTTCAACTCACTTAATTTTACACATTTTTCAGAAAACGACTTCATATCTTCAGTCATTTTGCCTGTCAAGTGAATGTATCTTGATTTAAGTTTAAGATTGTCTTGTTTCCAGTACAAAAATCTAAACATTCTTAAATCAAGATTAAGGATGACCGATATTAAAAACTCTGGCCAATAACCGATAATTCAAACCGATATATTGGCCAATAAATTGAATTCCAAGTTTTTATAACATTTTTGAGAGCCTGATTAAAAAAATTGTCTCACCTTTAATATCCATGTCCCAAGCACACTATTATAATGATGTTCTTATAATTTTATAGCCTATGTGACTGACTTGCGCATGTGATTTCAATCATATTTCAAGCAATTCAAAACCATCATCAAATTCAAATTAATTTTTTATGCCTCCATTGGCAGATTTTTTTTCTTGTTTTTAGCATAAACTTACTTTATTTTACACATTTTCCAGAAAACAAGACTTAATATCTTCAGTCATTTTGCCTGTCAAGTGAATGTATCTTGATTTAAGAATACTTAGTATTTTAGTCTTGTTTCCAGTACAAAGATCTAGTAAATCTTAAATCAAGATTAAGGATGCACCGATATTATAAACTTTGGCCGATAACCGATAATTCAAGCCGATAACCAAAATATATTGGCCGATAAATCGAAATTCCGAAAAGTTTTTAACATTTTTGAGAGCCTGATTAAAAAAAAAAGTCTCACCATTACTATCCATGTCCCAAGCACACTATTATAATGATGTTCTTATAATTTTATTTGCTATTTGACAGACTTGCGCATGTGATTTCAAGCAATTCAAAACCATCATCAAAGCAAATTATTTAAAACAAGTATAAAACAGAAAAATGAAAATGAATTTTTTTCTGCCACCATTGGCAGATTTTTTTTCTTACTTATCTTGATTTAAGAATACTTGGTATTTTAGTCTTGTTTCCAGCACAAATATCCAAGTGTAGCGTTCACATACATTTAGACAAAAATTTTTAGATATCAATGCAACTTTATAGCTAGACACAAGCGTGTTTGTTTTACTGATGCTTCCTCAAGTAATGGATCTGTGTGTGTTTCTGCTCTCACAGCGATCTGGATCCACTTCAAGCGCCTCACTGGTCTGTTCGAGTGCGGAAAGCAGACAACCCGCAGTGTTTGCTGGGTAAGCGCGGCCGCTAACACACAAACACGCAGAGCGAGAGGATAGTTGATCCTGACGTTTGTCTCGATCCTCAGGTGAATTTCTCATGGAGTTCTTCAAACTTTGCTGTCGGAAGGAAACCACCGAGGAGATTCTGGGGAGAAACTCGGTTGAAGAGGAAGGGAAAGGTCATTTCCTTCTACATATTAATTAACCACATATGTCTGCACGAGCTGAAAATCTCATTAAGCATCTACTTGAGAACATCTCACTGGTTTTAGGGTTTTGCTTTTTATCTGAATGGTAAAGACAATTATTGTTTAAGAATTTTAGGCGTCATTCTGAGGACAAGCGTTAAATTGAATCACTTTCTAACAGCGGCTGCTCAACTCTCATTACTTTATATATGCATCTTTTGATTGACTGACTCCTCCCACTTCTGTGATGTTTCCATAGAGAACAGTGACATCACTCAAGCCTTGTCCAAACTGACGGAGCCGGCCGCTGTTCCCATCCACAAGCTGTCCGTCTCCAACATGGTCCACAGCGCACGCAAGCGCATACGGCGAACACAAGCGCGTCGAGGAGTCGCCTCTTAACAACGACGTGCTGAACTCCATCCTGCTGGTGAGGAGTTGTTAAAACAGAGAGCATGCTGGGTATTTACATGCGTCTGATTAGTGTGAGGAAGTGGGTGATGATGATGTATTGATCAGAAGCCGACCGTTGTGTAATAACTAGTGCTGGGCAAAATTAAAAATTTGTGTTTACGTAATATGTGTAATTATTTTATACATATAAATACACACACATGCATGAACATACAGGAGAAACTCGAAAAATGTATTTATTTCAGTAGTTCAACTTAAACATGAAACTAATATATTATATTATAGACTCATTATATATGCATAGTGAGATATTTTAAACCTTTATTTGTTATAATTTTAATAATTATGGCTTACAGCTTATGAAAAATTAGAAAATTAAAAATTAGAATATTGTGAAAAGATTTTCATAACTGTGAATCATAATCATTCAAATTATAACAAATAAAGGCTTGAAATATCTCACTTTGCATGTAATGAATCTATTTAATATATTAGTTTCCCCTCTTAAGTTGAATTTTAAGAACTATTTATTTTTTAAATATGAAATATTTAATATTTTATTTAATATTTATAATATATTAAACATTTTTTAATATATATTTAAAAATGTAAAATAAATATATATATACACATACATAATTTTTATTATATAAATATTTTGTATATAAATAACACATTTTCTTAAATATATACATGCATGTGTGTGTTTATATTAGGGCTGTCAAACGATTAATCGCGATTAATCTGTTTTATTTTTTTTAACTTTTGACTATTTTAATTTCTTCTATGTAAAGCACTTTGAATTGCCATTGTGTATGAAATGTGTTATATAAATAAACTTGCATCCAAAATAAAAGTTTGTGTTTACATAATATATGTGGGTGCACTGTGTATAATTATTATATATATATATATATATATATATATATATATAACACACACATGCTTGTATATATTTAAGAAATATTTTCATGTATATACTATATATATAGATTTATATATAATTTATATTATATATAAATATAAATATTTTATGTATATAAATAATATTTTTTCTTAAATATACATGCATGTGTGTGCGTGTGTATATATATATATATATATATATATATATATATATATATATATACATATACACACAAAATAATTATACACAGTGCACCCACATATATTATGTAAACACAAACTTTTATTTTGGATGCGATTAATTGTGATGAATCTTTTGACAGCCCTAGTTTATATATACAAAATAATTATACACAGTACACACATATGTTATGTAAAGACAAACTGCGATTAATCGCTTCCCAGCACTAGTAATAATATATTATGTAATATAATAAAATTAATATATAATATAAACTATAATTCTTTACTGTGGGCTTCAGCTTGTATAGTTTAATAGATTAGTAAGTTGGCACCGCTGTAGTGCAGGTGGCACCTGTAAGCGCTGATGTTGCACATTCCTGTTTAATTAGCCTAAATGAGACTGATGTTTAATTCAGAAGTCACGTTGGCTGTTTGATTCGCATTAAAACATGCCAGATGATTTGTGCAGGTTATTTGCATATTTAGCAATTTGGCGTGTCTGCACCGGACCAAACTAAATTACTCTCATCGCAATCATTGCAAATATCATCAATTGATTGATATGATTAGCTATGTGTAAATCTGTATCGGCTTATCTGCGGCCATATGTGTATATTATATATATATATATATATATATATATATATATATATATATATAGACGTCTAAAATGTGTGTGTTTTTGTGTTTGTCCGTCAGTACTCTTTTCCCAGATGCAGCTTTGGATAAAACAGACAGTAGTGATGTTAAATCCACACAGCCCAACCCAGGGGAAAGACTGAGCCGGACAAAGACTCGGAGGATTACGTGAGTCTGAACACAGAATCGTTGAAGATGATTCAGATGTAGAGATTATTTTTGTTTCAAATGGAGATCACGATTCTATTCTGAACAGACGTCTAAACAGAATTAAGGCATTTGTTCGAGATTCTGACAAAATGTTCATATATAAATAAATAAAAAATAATTAATTTGATAAAATTTTTTATTTAATAGTTTGAATGAATAAATGTCTCACTCATAAATACTTTAATTACTGGATGACTCAGCGTTTTTGAATGAATGATTCAATGACTCGTTTTTAAGTCACTTGTCGCCACCTACTGGTGTAACGATGTAATTGACACAATCTCTATTTGAAGCGTCAAGTTACTTTCAAAAGATGATTTACTCTATTTTGATCGCTGATGTATAAACTTTTATCCCAGTACTCATGTGATAATATGAAATATTGTAAAACAGAAATGATGATACTGTGTGTGTTTGAAAAGATTCATATCTATTAGGGCTGTCAAACAATTAATCGCGATTGCAAATAAAAGTTTGTGTTTACATGATATATGTGGGTGCACTGTGTATAATTATTTTGTATATATATAAAAACACACACATGCATGTATATTTAAGAAAAAAATATTATTTAATAAATAAAATATTTATATTTATATATAATATAAATTAAATATAAATCTATATACAGTATATACATGAAAATATATACAAGCATGTGTGTGTTTATATATATATATAAAATAATTTTACACAGTGCACCCACATATATTATGTAAACACAAACTTTTATTTTGGATGCGATTAGTCGTTTGACAGCCCTGAATATCTATACATGACAACGGCTCTCTCTGGCTCAGAACGCAGACCTGAATATTCGCTGTGATCGTACTTGTCAAACGTTTAATATGCAGAGACGAATCATTGTCATTTAGAAATAAGATCACGTGTGTGAGATTATGATGTTTTAACGCTCTACTGTGCAGGAAATCTGCTGGTTGTTTGTGGTCCTGAAGTGTTCACAGAAGCGTTCTGCTTGTTTCCCTGTGAACAGCATCTCTATAATCAGCTGAAATCGGCTCCGTGCGACAGTCCTGACGTACCGTCTGGCCTTGTGCATGTGTATGGTGAACTTCCATCACGGAGGAGTGCGTGCCGTCGCTCACCTGTGGCAGGAGTTTGTGTTGGAGATGCGCTACCGCTGGGAAAACAACTGTCTGATCTATGGGTAAGAGAAGTCATACAAAGAACCACAACTATATTAGTGTATGTGCTGTTATAAGCAATTGACGTGTTTTTCCAAGTTTGCTCTGCCTGGGAAACACCTTTGAGCTACCAATTGGTCCGTGGTGATGATGTAATAGGTGGGTGTGGCTCCTTTAACCCTCTGGGGTCCATCGGCCCAAATGGACAAATTTTTTTTTTAAAATCACAGCTTCCTCGGAATGGTCTGAAATTTGGTGACTTTGTTGGTATTTGGTATATGAACACCCAAAAAAATTGGGGACAGGATGTGAATAGTCCAAGTGGTTGTAAAAAATAGTCACACTCAGACCTTCGGTCAAAATGACCCGCATGGAAAATGAATGGGAAATTGGTAAAAATGTGAAAATACTGAGTTTTTTGTGCGTACAATCTACAAATCAGCAACGATCTTGAAAAAAGCACACAACAGTGAAGGGGTGAATCTATAAAACATCAAGAGTGCAAAACAGACACATCCACACACAAACACACCTTTATACACAAACACACCAAAAAAAATCTGATTATACATGTGTTTTGCATTTTTAAAATGCTCAGTTTGTCCACGAGATGGCATCCATCTAATTTCAAAAATTGCTTTTATGAGGCCTAGGCTTGACTCTAAAATGAAATACAGCTTTAAAAAAATATTTAAAAAAAAATATTTTCTATTATAATCATTGGGGGGAAATTTGGTCATAATTATTGCATTAATACTAATTGTAATTTTTTTTTTTTTTAATTTTCTCAAAACACCAAAAAAGAAAAGAAAAAATATTATAAAAAACAAGTAAAAAAAATATATATATGATTTTTATTTTTTATATATGAATCCCGCCCTTTGGGTCCATTTGGACTCGAAGGTCCCAAAGTGTGACTGTTAAACGAAGAATGTGGAAGTTAATGTGGAAACCTTTTGTTCAGTCCATCAAGGTTAGTACTCGAAGTACAACCATAATCACACTGGAGAGACGCTTTATTGTAGAAACTAATACTGAAGAGACACCGACACTGTTTTTCATGCTTAATACTGTAAAGCAATACATAAACGTGATTTGACTGGATTATTAAAACTCTATAATTATAGTTATCATCGTTGATGTGAATGGGATTTGTGTTGGGATTGTGTGATTCACAGAAATGAATCAAACCTGACGAGTGTGTCGCTGTTTTAAACAGGATTAAATCTCAGATCTTCCTCTCATGCTCAGTCCAGTTTGATTCTGTGAAAAAACACAGTGATTTGTATTTTATTTCAACAACATTATACCAAATAATCACTTAACAATTAGCTTTCCCCATGTTTAAAATGTGTTTTGCTAATAATGACAGATATTATGAATCAGTTGACAGGAAATTAACATTTTAAGTATAAAATGTATTAAGTAAAGGTAGTTTGACCCAGGCTTGTGCAAAATTCTGAATTTCAGAATTGGCCTCCATTCAATTCATGAATTGGAATTTGAAATAAATTGACTCCGCCCCACAGGAAGTTGAATTTGAATTGGAATGACAGGAAGTGGAATTAAATTCCACACAGTCACACAACAGAAATGTGTTGAATCTCACACACACTCAGTGTTAGGAAGGTTACTTCTGAAATGTAATTGATAAGTTGCCCATTATAAATGTGGTTTGGATTATTTTATTTGGATTTCTTTATCAATGTAAAGCAAATTCCTTTTAATTTGATTAGTAACTAATTGAATTGCACATTTTACCTCAGTAATTTAATAACATAATTTCATTACGCATTACTAGTCACTCCTACATTTTGTTCTAATATATACAGGTGAATCTTGAAAAATTAGAATATGGTGCAAAAGTTCATTTATGGCCTTAATCATCAAAATTATAACAAATAAAGGCTTGAAATATATCACTTTGCATATAATAAGCCTATATAATATATTAGTTTCACCTTTAAGTTGAATTACTGAAATAAATGAAATTTTCTTCTAAAATGACCATTTTTATCAAGCTTGTATATTAAAGTTCAGTAATTTCACTTCAATGGCAATGAAGATTACCTATTAATTGTCATTTAAGTGAAATTACTGAACTTAAATATACAAGCTTGAAAAAATGGTCATTTTAGAAGAAAATTTCAAATGGCATTTAGAGGCTTTTGCATCTGAACTCTTCATATATATATATATATATATATATATATATATATATATATATATATATATGTACGTACGTACGTATATATATATATATATATATATATATATATATATATATATGTATGTATATGTATGTATATATTTATATGTATATAAACAAATGTAATTCTGAGAAATGGACACAAAATTACAATTAGGCCTATAATAAATCAAACTTAATTATTTGTTCTGTGACTAGAGCTTTTAACATTCATTGCTGGGGCATATATTCTATATCAATATTCTATATCATTTATAGAATATGTAATGCAATCATATCTGACATATACTGTAAAGCTTCACTTAAAATATGTATATGCATTTTTATTGAATTTTAATTCTGCTTCCTTTAATTCAAATTCGAATTGTAATTCTAGATCCTGTTTTTGACATCAAATCAATTTAGCTTACCTCAAGGGCATCCAAAATATAGGTGTCTTTGTTTCCGCAGTATTTTCAATTTTGATATTTTTAGGTCAAACCGTTCTTGTCTATCAGTCATATAATGGAGGTCTATGGTCACCACCTCAAAGAGCATGCACAGAGAAGTCCAAATTAAAAATGATTTAATGACTCGTAAATGTAAGTACACATTGATGGCCTAAGACACGAAACGAGCGGTTTGTGTGAGAAAACCAACAGTATTTATATCGCTTTTACCTCTTGTAACCACAGCCCCGTCCAAGTGATTTGAGGACACGGGGCGCGTTTGTGGCTAAAACAAAGGATATAAATGCTGTTCGTTTTCTCACACAAACCGCTCGTTTAGTGTCTTAGGCCATCAATGTGTACTTACATTTACGAGTCATTAAATCATGTTTAATTTGGACTTCTCTGTGCATGCTCTTTGAGGTGGTGACCATAGACCTCCATTATGTGAACGGTTTTACCTAAAAATATCAAAATTGAAACTACTGTGGAAACAAAGAGCACTACATATCTTGGATGCCTGTGAGGTGACGCTAAAACATACCAAAAATTAATTTCAAAGTGAACTATCCCTTTAAAGGCTGTTACTTTATTGCAGTTATGCATCAACCAACTGTGCCTGTGTGGATGATAACACAAAAGACCATTTTGCAAAAATAAACAAACAAATAAATCTCACAAGAGAGCATGCTGGGACCCCCAAATGTTCAAACCAAAACTACACACTTGGATCCGTTTAACCCCTTGATATTTGTACTTGAAAACAAGACTGAGATTCTGAGTAAGATCATTTTTTCAAGTGTAAATAGTTTAGAATGATAATGAATATGAAGTCGATTGATTCGTGACGCGCATATCGCACAAGGACTCGGGTTCGAGTCTGTTTTCTCAGTCTGCACACGACATGTAAATGAATGCAAAAAGCCCAGAAAATGATGCCTGCTGGGAAAGAGCTGCAGGCGTCCGGATCATTGATAACATTGGTGGAGAAACAATAACGCAGTGTGTCGCTGTTCCTCCGCTGTCCCTGCGCTCCTTCATCTCCTCATGTCATTGTGTGCAAATGAGCGAAGCCTTTGAATACGTGCGGCTCTGTTCACCTCAGGGCTGTTGTGCCGTGGCCTGATGGGAGACTGTATTGATCTGTGTTGTGTTTCAGACTGGCGAGTGGCCCTCCTGATCTCAGGTGTTGCCTTCTTCATCAGAAACTGCAGGTGAATCTTTATGTGCATTGAAGGGTGTGTGTGTTCACACTTCTTTTTGGACCCAGAAAATGATACAATTTTAGTCATTTTTAGCATTCACAGTGTCATTTTTAACACCGAAACTAAAGATCCAAAACAAGCTTTTATGGCTTTTATTTTATTTCATGGCTTTTATGAAGTATATTTTGTGACGGACCTTAAAGCAACACTAAGTAAGATTTTTTTTTTCCCTTAAAATAATGTTTCCAAAATCATTATTAAGTCGTAACAGGGTAAAAGGCACTTCTGTTATTATGGAATGCCAAAGCTGACTTAATTAAAAATAAATAAATACCTAAATAAATATACAAAGAAATGTAAATGAGTATTTATACATTTATTTCCATATTTATGTATAATTGTATTTTTCACACATTTATTTATTTATTTATACATTTATTTATTTCCACTTTTATTTATTTATACATTCATTTATGTATTTATGTTTTTATGTCTACATTTATTTATTTTCACATTTATTTATTTATACATTTATTTATTATATGACTTAACATGTGATATTGCCTGCACAGCTCTTGCGTTTCGTTTGGTCACACACCACAAGGTGTCACTGTGGCCTCAAAGCTTCAGCACTGCCACTCTGAGCTCGATCGCTGATGTCTGAGTTAAAACCCGCCCCCTTTATTAGAATACGGAGGAAGAAATAAATGTGGAAATAAATAAATGTAGACATAAAAATATAAATACATTTATTAATGTGGAAATAAATGAAAGTGGAAATAAATAAATGAATAAATGTAGAAATAAATATATATATATATATATATATATATATATATATATATATATATATATATATATATATATATATATATGTGTGTGTGTGTGTGAAAAAATACAATTATACATAAATTTGGAAATAAAAGTATAAATACTCATTTATTTGTACTTTTTTACATTTCTTTGTATATTTATTTACGTATTCATTTATGTATTTTTGCTTTTTTATATTGCTTTGTTTATTTATTTATGTATTTATTTATTTTTAATTAAGTTACAACCAGGCTATGTAAGATTTCCAGTTTGGGTCGCGTTTCTGTAGTTCTAATGAGACATCAGAAAACTACAAATTTAACTTTCTTTACGTCAGGCATTACAATAGTCATTATTTTGTTTTTCTTCGCTTCATCAAATATTGTTTCCACAAAAATCTGAAAACAAAAAAACTGTTTTCTATGTTAATAATAATCAGAAATGTTTCTTAAAGCATCAAATCAGCACATAAGAATGATTTCTGAAGGATCGCAGTGACACTGACGACTCGGAAAAAATAAAAATAAGCGATAGTGAATTTTCTCGTGATTAATTTTGCTTCGCATCACCTCCAGATGCTGAACTGCTGCATCGAAGCGAAAGAGAGCAAGGGATGATGGGAGGAAGAACGCCGCATCAGACGGAAGCCGAGACAAAAGCCGTTTGGCGCCGGAGAGCAGCGGACCTGCTGAGGTTTCTCCCGGGAAGTCGTGGGACTCGATGGAGCGACAGTGAAGAGGAGTTCTTCGAGTGTCTCGAGCGACACGGACGAGATGAAGGAGGCGGACGCGGAGAACGAGAAAAAAACAGCCAATAAGAGCAAAGCAGAAGGACGACTGCAGCCACATGGCAAAATCACACTCCTGAACTCACAGGAGCCGCTCTACATCCCCGTCACACAGGTATAACACACTCGCTGGTTAAAGGTCACCCATAAATTAAAATTACCTCATGATTTACTCTCCCTCAAGCCATCCTCGGTGTAAATGACTCAACACAATCAGAGTTATATTAGAAAATATCTTCCCAGCTTTATAAGAAAAAGAAAAGAGCATCCATCCATCATAAAAGTAATCCATTCGACTCCAGGGGGGTTAATAAATGTCTTCTGAAGCGAAGCCATGTCTCTTTTTTTGTAAGAAAAAGATCCATATTTATAGCTTTATAAACTACTGGCTTCATAACTGTTGTGTGTGTGTGATGCAGGAGCCGGCGCCCATGACTGAAGACCTGCTGGAGGAGCAGTCGGAGGTACTGGCCAAACTGGGCACGTCGGCTGAAGGTGCGCATCTCCGTGCCCGTATGCAGAGCGCCTGCTTGCTCTCAGACATGGAGTCCTTCAAGGTGAGGCCGCTGCTCCTGTTCATGTGAAAGGGTTTTATTTGTTTGAGACTAGGGCTACACTAGCCTAGAAATCTAGATGCACCCTAGCGGCAGCAGAAATTATTTTGCTGCAAAGTGTGGTCTAGCAACTCTCCGTTGACATTCGAAGTGGAAAATCCAAACTCTGGTCAGGCCAATCACATCGTGTATAGAGTTGGTGGACGGGCTTAACGCAATGACGGCAGAATTGTGACGGTTCTGCGCCGTGATTTCCCTGCTACTTAACCCTCTGGGGTTCTTCGTTTAACAGTCACACTTGGGACCTTTGGGTAGAAATTGACCCAAAGGGCGGGATTCATATTTAAAAAAGAAAATCATATTTATTTATTTTTTACTTGTTTTTTATAATATTTTTTCTTTTCGTTTTTGGTGTTTTGAGAAAATTTCAAAAAAAAAAAAAAGTAATAATTAGTATTAATGCAATAATTATGACCAAATTTCCCCCATTGAATATAATAGAAAAAAATATTACAAATTTTAAATTTTTTTTTTTTTTTTTAAAGCTGTATTTCATTTTGGAGTCAAGCCTAGGCCTCATAAAAGCCATTCCGATGAAGCTACGATTTTTTACTTTTTTTTTTAAACGCTTCGGGTCATTATTGACCCGAAGAACCCCAGAGGGTTAAAAACAAACAAGACGCAGCTGGCGAACAGCGGTCTTTCGATTTCGGCTTTGGCCGTGACTCGGGTGACTTGGAGTTAAAAGAACGTCACTTAAGTCATTCTTAAAAAAGATAGATGTGTTCAGAGTTTTGACGACGGATACGGCGAAAGTTTAATCTATCAACTCGCTCCGCTGGAGGGAAAACGCATGGGACTCACTCAGCCACAGCCATCATCGCTCTGGTTGGTTAGCGCTATCCTTTGGTGTGCAGAGGGATATTGAAAGACAACCCTTTATCCCGCCCCCGGATTGAGGTACATGCCAATTGTGAGTTCCCAGACCTAACATCTTGATAGGTCTTGCTTGCCAGGCTAGGGCTACACAATTAATCGGCATCGAAACCGCACGTGATTATTTTATGTGCAGTTTGTCAGTGCGGCTGCTGATCGGTAGTAAATTAATTTATTTAATTCTCTGTTATTTAAGCTTGAAAGTTAGCAAAGACATCGTCAAAATAGTCCAAATGAATAAGGAGGCACACACAGAAGAAAATTAATAGTTGAATAAAGTCGTTATTTTAATTATTTATTTCTGCACACAAAAAGTACTCTCGTCGCTTGTTAAACTTAAACCTTAAAAGAAATTAAGGTTTTTGATGAGAATTCCAGCATTTTTCTCCATATAATGGACTTCAATGGGAACCAAACGGTTCAAGGTTTCAGTGCAAACTACAAACTGTTCAAAGGGCTTTAAACGATTCCAGACGATGAATAAGGGTCTTATCAAGTAAAACGATCGCTCATTTAATAAATAAATAACAAAGTTTAAGTTTTATAAGCTCAAATGCTCGCCTTGCTCTGTTCTGTGTGACTCTCCTGTTCAAACTCGTTCATCAAAATGAGCAAATCTTTTTTCGAGTGTTTTGGTTCATTCAACAAACAAAACGACGAATTGACTTGGAAAAGGATTTGTTCATTTTGATGAACGAGTTCAAATAGGAGACCCTAACAGAGCAAGGTGACCATTTGAGCTTATAAAACTTAAACTTTGTTATTTATTTATTAAATGAGCGATCGTTTTCCTTGATAAGACCCTTATTCATCGTCTGGAATCGTTTAAAGCCCTTTTGAACAGTTTGCACTGAAACTGTCTTTTGGACCTTGAACCGTTTGGACCCCATTGAAGTCCATTATATGGAGAAAATCCTGGAATGTTTTCATCAAAAACCTTAATTTCTTTTCGAACTGAAGAAAGAAAGACATGGACATCTTGGATGACATGGGGGTGAGTCAATTATCAGCAAAAGTTTTTTTTTAAAGTGATCTACTCCTTTAAGTAGTCAACAAAGACATAAATTACCTGAGACAGACCTTTGTAAAAAGAAAAAAAATATATATTGTGGAGGTTTAAGTTACTGGGGTCAAATTTGAACCCTCAAAATCAGATTTGAGGGTAACAGGAGGGTTAATAACCTTCTGGGCCGGCAAGTGAAGCCTATGGAGGAGTGATCCAGCTCTCAGATTTAATCAGAAATATCTTAATTTATGTTCTGAAGATGAAGGAAAGTCTTACGGGGAACAACATGAGGGCGAGTGATTACTGATAGAGTTTACATTTTTAGGTTGATCTATCCTTTTTATTCTTAAAGAAAACATATTCACATTTTGTCATTTAAGAATGTGAAGATATTTGTGCTGGAAAACAAGACAAAAATACCAAGGAAGAAAATCATTGTTTGCAGTGTGAGCGGCTTGTTTTGGGGCGTTTGAGCGAATGACAGATATCACATGGCAATGCAGAATGATTTTTACAGCCGCTCAGCCTAGACAATAGCTCCCGTCTTCATCTGTGCACAATTCACTGAATCTTTTATAGGTTTCACCTTTTAAAAACGCTCCTTGGCAGAAGCCAAAGGGAGAAGCATCATTCATTTTCATAAGCGCCACCCTTCCATCCCTCTCTGTCGGATCACGGCAAATTATTCCGCGGCGTTATGCCGTGGACAAACCCGAGAGATTAAGGAACAAGGGAATTGTGTGGGAATGAAGCGTTCTGTAAGCACAGCGAGCGTAGCCTCATTTCCAACTTAAGCCAGTGCGCTATAAAGCAAAAAATGCTCGTTTTTGATCACCGGGGGGCGAGACCGATGTGGAAAGGTGACATTTTGTGTCTATTTTGCCTGTTCAACTGCCCTACAAAATGCTCTAATTTCCCGAGCAGACACACCAGCTCTTCTTATTGCAGTGGCGGACTGCTGTGAGCGCAGCGATCGCAGTAAATGGCCCCTTTAGCTGAAGATGGCCTCTAAATTTAGCAGCACTGCTGTCTGTAATTGTGCTTAGCCAAGCATAATTTGGCATTTTGGCTTTAATTACCATCTCCCTCCGGGTGGAGAGCAGAGAGACCCGAATATGATGAATGGGGCGTCTTAAAACTGTGACGGCGCGCTCGTCAGCGCTCCACATTCAGGCGTCAGATGCTGTATCCACTGTAAGCCTGAACTAGTAACGAGTGACGAGTTTGTGTTCGTTAAGCCGTTGCTAAATTCGGTTATCGGCTCACCTTTTAGTGCCTAATCCTGTTCTGAATGAGCTTCTGCTGAACAAAAACGATGATATTTTGAAGAATATGGTTGAGATAACTCTACATGGTGAATGGCACATCGTGCACTATATAGGGGATAGGGAACGATTCAGTGTAAATATGCTTTCCATTGTGGCGAATGAAGTCTGGTTTCATGTGTATTCATGTATTTGCATGTGTATGTATCATTATTGCTAGACGATGCAAACAATTTTGTTACCATGTCGTACTAAACATTATTCAGACACCAGATATCATTTTTGATATTTTTTACTAAAATTTAGGGGTCCAACTATTAACCCGTAATCACTGTTAGAAAAGGACAGCACTTGGGGTCATTTTGACCCCAGACTTTTAAAGAGGAAATATACATTTTTTATATGGAAAACTATATATAATTTTTTTAATTCACTTCTCAACTAATCATTTATGCTGTGTTTTTGGGAATTTTTTAAGTTTTTTACCTATTTACTGCACAATTACATAACTAGGCCATAAATTGGCACATGCAAAATGATTTTTTAAAGAAAAAAACACTTAAATTATGATGATAGTTAAATCTAAACAGTTTTTGGACATTGCTCTGTGTTAGTTTTTCTTATAGTTAAGGAATTAAAGTGCAATGACCACATCTATCTCATAGAGACTCATTCATTTTCACTTCATTTTTCTTGATGCTTCAAATTCTCCTCACAACTTGACATATATGATGTATATTTTGCGAATTGCTCAAAATATTTTTGTCAAAATTAGAGTTTGTTGTTGTTGTCTGATATATTTTGAATTATTTATGTACATACATTATACATACATTTGCATAAATATTACAAATCAGCACTATGACATGACTGTATTCACACACTTCATTTTAGAAAATTATTTATCAACAATTATTAATTTTTTAGAACAAGACATTTAGAACATAAATTTAATAGACCAAGTAAATAAACCAATATAATAAAACAAAACAACAGCACTAATAAACTGTAATGAACAGGAGACCTTGATTTTAATGTAATTTTGTTTTATTTATGCCAGTTTTGTTTGTTTTATTTGCAAATTTCTGTAAAAATGCTCTCTGTTGCAGTCATGACGTGTGTTTGTGTGTGTATGTGTATGAGATAGAAAGTTTGTTCTACTTTCTATTTATGCTCTAGGACCAGACCTTGGTTTATATGTGGAATATTTCAGATTTTTAATGGATTTACTTTAATTTTTTTGACAATCAAAATGAAAAAAAGCATATTTTTTTATTTTCCCATTCATTTTCAATGTGGGGTCATTTTGACCCCAAACAGCTTAAATGTTTTTTTTTTTGGTTTTTGTTTTTTTTACACACCTTTAAAACAACCAAATCAAGCCCAGTTTTTTGTGCATGTTTAGATAGATTATGTAGGAAAAGTTATGTAGGATTATGAAGGGAACATTTTTAAAAACTCAAGGAAATGTCCAGTGGGGTCATATTTACCCCAAACAGTGATTAAGGCTTAAATAGTTGCTTATTCACACAAACACACAAGCTCTTGAAGCTCCGCCCCCTGTTCCGGGAGCAGCGGCTCATTTGCATTTAAAGGGACAGACACAAAAAAACGGTGTGTTTTTGCTCACCCTCAAAAAGTGACAGTTTTAACATGCTATATAAAATATCTGTGGGGTATTTTGTGCTAATACTTCACATACACACTCTGGGGACATCATGTATCTTGGGCTAAAACTTCACATACACACTCTGGGGACATCAGAGACTTATTTTACATCTTGTGAAAAGGGCATTATACCACCGCTTTAAACTTAGATGCGATCACAATGTGTCCTCGACTACCTTTTAAACCAGGACACATTGATCGCATAACATTTCCATCACTAACACGTTTACACGTTCATGTGATCATATCAAATCCATTCAATTCTGCACAGAAAGCTGTATTTTATAGCGATATGGAGGAGTTTAGGAAGAGAAACGGTTGGAGATCAGGAGAAAACTGCGGCTTTATGGACGATAAATGTTCAGCTCTGTCTTCCTATTCCAGTGGAAATTACATGAACAAATTGAATTATGCTGTGTGTTTCAAAACACTTCAATGGGCCTTTAAACAACAGGCTCAAAAACGCTCATAACAAGTGGACATGGCAGCGCTGCAAGAGCTGTCCAAACATAAGCAAAACACGACGCCTCCGTCGACTGCGCGTCAGTTAAAACTGCTGTCGCTTTCTTCCACAGTTCCAGGTCTGACATGAAATGCATTTAGGATTAAACGTGTATCTGTCTGCCTCGCTGAGACATCATTACATCTCGTTCGTGAGTGTCTCAGTAATTATCGAGTATGAAAGCATGCGGCGACTGACGGAAAGGTCATCCTGAGAAAGTTTGCGGCTGGAATTTGTCTCCAGCTCATTTACAATAGAAACGTGTGATGAATGGCTGTAGTCGCAGCTCAATGCTGAAGGACTGCACTGATAAACACTCAATTACACGCTTTATTCAGAGCATTTCTGCCTATTTTTTGTCTGTACGACACGTGTATTTATGTATTTGCATGTGTATCATTACTGCCAGACGATGTCATACTAAACATTATTCAGACACCAGATATCATTTTTACTAGTGTGTGCAGGACACTATAGTTCATTTATGTAAGCGAGACTAGCTAAATAAAGTAAACTGACATATTATACCCAAAAATTCTTCATACAGTGACTACCTGTAAAATTTCCCAAAATTTGGGAGCAAATATTATTCAGACACTTTGAGCTGATGATGTTTTGCTGAAGTGTGTTTTCTGTAATCGCTAATACTCTTTTTAAACACACACTGAACAACGTGCAGCATTGCTTGGTCACTGGTTGAGCTGAACTGGTATTATCTAATTGTGTAGTTAAATTTAACAGCTGACAGATATTCAACATGATTCATGTGTGAGAGTCCAACAGAAGGACGGACAAAACCAGTCAAATATAAACTGATTTAATAACTCTGAGTTTTCTAAACCATAGCCGCTAGCGAATAAAATGTGAGAAATGTTGAAGGTGTCTGAATATATTTTGGTTTGACTGTATGTTTAAACCCTCAGCAATTGCCTAGCATTTTGGTCCTAAATGTGACCCAAACATTTCTTAACCCTCTGATGGTTTTCCTTTATGAGTCACGTCCTGGGCCTTCCCGGTCAGAAGTGACCGGAGGCCTAAAAATTAAACTTCTTCCATCTCAGTAAAACCAATGCAATTTATTTTTGTTCTATAATATTTTTTCTTTTTAATTTACTATTTTGACACAATTTGATTGAATTTATTAATATTTATGCAATATTTATAGTCTATTTTTTTCCAATGGAAAATATATATATATACAGTGTGTGTATATATATATATATATATATATATATATATTTTTTTTTTTTTTTTTTTTTTTGGATAAATGTATGTTTGTTTGTTTTTTTTTTTTAGTAATAATGCAGTATTTTTGTTTAATATAGAGTCTAGGCCTTCAGAAAAAAAATGTTTTGAAGAAAATTAGCACCATCTGGTTACAGTATAGAGAAAAAAGCGTAGAATCATGGTGTAACCACTAGACATGGTGTAACCGCTCTCTATGGAGAAGCATGTGAATTCCCCAGCTGTTTATGAACACTTTTTTTTTTTTTTTGTGGATTTGAATATATAATTGAAACAATCTCAAACTATTTCTTGTAAAAAAAATTGTAAAAAAAAAAAAAAAAAATGTGAATTTTTGTGTTTTTGTCAATTTCCCATTCATTTCCTATGGGGGTCATTTTTGACCAAAGGCCAAAATCGTGACAATTTTTTTTCACGACCACTTAGCATGCTCGGATCATGAACTCAATTTTTTGTGTGTTCACATCCCTAATGCCAGAAATGTCACCAAGTTTCGTAACATTCTGATGAAGCTGTGATTTTTTTTTTTTGTTTTTTTTGTTTTTTTAATTCAAAACAGATTTTTTGTAGTCTGAATTTATTGGTGTGTGTGTATAAAAGTGTGTTTGTATGTGTGTATGTGTGTGTGTGTACATTTTTTGCACTCTTGATGTTGTAGAGAGTCACCCCTTTACTGCGGTATACTTCTTTTAAGAATCATGGCCGATTTGTAGATTGAACAAACAAAAATTCAGAGAATTGTAGTTTTTTTGTAAATTTTCCATTCATTTCCTATGGGTCGGTCATTTCTGACCGAAGACCACGAGTGTGACTATTTTTTTATACGACCACTTATCATGCTCGGATCATAACCTCAATTTTTTATTTTTTTTATTCACATACCAAATGCCAAAAAAGTCACCAAGTATCATGACCTTCAGATGAAGCTGTGATTTTTAATAATTCAAAACAGAAAATTATTCGGTCTGAAGTGAGCCGAGGACCATCAGAGGGTTAAATTCAGGTGTGATATTAAATTCAAGGTGTGTGTGTGTGTCCACAGGCAGCGAATCCAGGCTGTTCCCTGGAGGATTTTGTGCGCTGGTATTCCCCGAGAGATTACGTGGAGGAGGAGGTGAGCGATGAGACGGGCCAGACGGTCATTCGGGGCGACCTCAGCGCCCGCATGAAGATCCCGGGGAACATGTGGGTTGAGGCCTGGGAAACGGCCAAAGCCACTCCGGCACGCCGACAGAAGAGGCTGTTTGATGACACCAAAGAGGCTGAGAAGGTCAGAACCTCGAGTCAAGACACTATATAGCAATATAGACTCAAAAGCAGCTTTAGTGACATTAGGAGATTACAGGAACAGATTGTTTTGATCTAGAATAAAGTTATAGTCCAGCTAAAGTTAGTTTTGATTAATTCACTTCTGTTGCAACGATTATTAGGTATTAAAGGGATAGTTCAATTTGAAATTAATTTTTGATATGTTTTAGCTTACCTCAAGGCCATCCAAGATGTACACTACCGGTCAAAAGTTTTAGATCGGTAAGATTTTTTATGTTTTTAAAAGAAGTCTCTTCTGCTCACCAAGGCTGCAATTATTTGATAAAAAATACAAAAAAAACACAGTAATATTGTGAAATATTATTACAATTTAAAACAGTGGTTTTCTATGTGAATATATAGTGAAGTGTAATTTATTTCTGTGATCAAAGCTGAATTTACAGCATCATTACTCCAGTCTTCAGTGTCACATGATCCTACAGAAATTATTATAATATGATGCTCAAGAAACATTTATGATTATTATCCATGTTGAAAACATTTTTATTTCAGGATTCTTTGATGAATAGAAAGTTCAAAAGAACAGAATTGATCTGAAATGGAAAGCTTTTGTAACATTAATCACTACCATTCAAAAGTTTGGGGTCAGTAAGAATTTATTTTTTATTTTTGGGGGAAAGAAATTAGAAAATATTTTTATTCATCAAGGATGAGTTAAATTAATCAAAAGTTACAGTAAAGACATTTATAATGTTAGAAAAGATTATATTTTAAATAAATGCTGTTCTTTTGAACTTTCTATTCATCAGAGATTTTGGGGGGAAATGGTACACGACTGTTTTCAACACTGAAAATAATAATTTATGTTTTTTGAGCATATAATCAGCATATTAGAATGATTTCTGAAGGATCATGTGACACTGAAAACTGATGTGTAATCAGCAACAGTAATGATGTTGAAAATTCAGCTTTCAAATTACATTTTAAAATATATTAAAATAGAAAACAGTCATTTTAACTTGTCATAATATATATATTTTTGTCTTGGTGAGCAGAAGAGACTTCTGCTCAAAAATCTTACTGATCTAAAACTTTTGACCGGTAGTGTAGGTGTCTTTGTTTCCACAGTATTTTCAATTTTGATATTTTTAGGTCATAAATATATAATGCAGGTCTATGTTCACCACCTCAAAGAGCATGCACAGAGAAGTCCAAATTAAACTGACTCATAAATGTAAGTACACATTGATGGCCAAAGCAGCCAATCAGAGGCAGTTCGGCTGGAAGTGGGTTAAAATGCAAGGTGTTGTCACGGGACTGGGCTTGGCAAGTTGAAATGGAGTTCAGGAGAACGCTGGCGTCCGTGAAGGTCACGTCTCTTTCTGTCCTTCAACCGTCTGTCGAGCCCTTGTGGGGAAGCTGCAGGATTTACACTCAATTCATTTGCTGATTTAATTTCCTCTACTGTGTTTTGCTCCCAGTAACGCGTCCCGCCAATGACAGTCGTGCATGTTTTCAGCAGTGTGTGTAGGACGGCCTGAAGGCAAGCGTCTCACAAGGGCAGCGGTGCAGTGCTAAACACACACACACACACACACAGAGTAAAGGCTGAACCTTCCAAACTGCATCAGTAATGCTTACATTTAAATGTACAATCAGAAGCGTCGTTAAAAATAATTAAACGATTAATACATTTAAAATGAGAAACATTACATTCAAATAATTTAACAAATTAATTGCTTAAAATTCCATTTAAAATCACAAACACTATTTTTAAATAATTCTAGGCTTAAAAAGCTTAACATGAAGTATTATAAAATACAACAGTTATAATGCTTAAAATCTTTAACTTTAACTGAAATCAAAATGTTACAATAATATAACAATTAAAAAGCTTATAATTATTGTAACACCTGTATCTGGATTAACTGTTAAATAGTGAGAATTGGACTTTAAAGTAAAGTTTAGGGTCCAATTCTCACTATTAATTAGTTGCTCATTCACACACACACACAAGCTCTTGAAGCTCCGCCCCCCTGTGCCGGGAGCAGCTCATTTGCATTTAAAGGGACAGACACAAAAAAAATGTGTTTTTTGCTCACCCTCAAAAAGTGACGGTTTTAACATGCCATATAAAACATCTGTGGGGTATTTTGTGCTAAAACTTCACATACATACTCTGGGGACATCAGAGATTATTTTACATCTTGTGAAAAGGGCATTATACCGCTCCTTTAAACTAAGATCCGATCACAATGTGTCCTCGACTACCTTTCAAACCAGGACACATTGATCGAATAACATTCTTGATCACAAACGTTTATAAAACGCGTTTACACTTGTGTTTTCGATGCGTACTGTATGTGGACAACATCCAGAAAATTTCAGACTCAGTGTGCAAGGACCTTAACTCTACAAGCAGTTTATGGTATTTGTTAGTTATCATTGGTACTGGACATTATAGTTGGCTGAATGAGAAAATATTGGCATAAACAGACTGTTTTATGTAAGTGTGTGTGTGTGTGTAGGTGCTGCACTACCTCTCGGTGCAGAAAGCGTCTGATCTGACGAGGCATCTGCTGCCCTGTGTCCTACACGCTGCTCTTCTCAAGATCAAGGAGGAAGGTTTGTGTGAAACCACTACAGCTGCACACAGTTTCGACAGTGTCTCTGATGTCCCTAAACATGAGGTCAATGTTCTTCCAGAGTCGAACCGAAGACATTCCGTCCAGTGCGTAAGGCGCTTCAGCATCTCACGTCTCACGCCCAGTAAACTTCTGCGTCACCCCAGTCCCGAACTTCAAGAAACTGGAGGTGAGGGTCACGCCACAGCTATCAGACACACTAACTGTGTCCCAAACAATGCACTAAACACGATGCACTATGCTCTTATGCACTATGCTCTTATGCACTATGCTCTTATGCACTATGCTCTTATGCACTATGCTCTTATGCACTATGCTCTTATGCACTATGCACTTATGCACTATGCTCTTATGCACTATGCTCTTATACACTATGCACTTGCACACTATGCACTTGCACACTTTGCACTTGCACTCTATGCACTTATGCACTATGTATTTATGCACTATGCACTATACACTTATCCACTATGCTTTTATGCACTATGCACCTATACACTATGCACCTATACACTATGCACCTATACACTATGCACCTATACGCTATGCACCTATACGCTATGCTCTTATGCACTATGCACTTATGCACTATGCACCTATACACTATGCACCTATACACTATGCACCTATACACTATGCACCTATACACTATGCACTTATACACTATGCACTTATACACTATGCACCTATACACTATGCACCTATATACTATGCACCTATACACTATGCACTTTTGCACTTATGCACTATGCACCTATGCACCTATGCACTATGCACCTATACACTATGCACCTATGCACATATACACTTTGCACCTATACACTGCACCTATTCACTATGCACCTATGCACATATACACTATGCACCTATACACTGCACCTATACACTATGCACCTATGCACATATACACTATGCACCTATACACTGCACCTATACACTATGCACCTATACACTGCACCTATACACTATGCACCTATGCACCTATGCACATATACACTATGCACCTATACACTGCACATATACACTATGCACCTATACACTGCACTTATACACTATGCACCTATGCACATATACACTATGCACCTATACACTGCACCTATACACTATGCACCTATGCACATATACACTATGCACCTATACACTATGCACCAATACACTATGCACCTATATACAATGCACTTTTGCACTTATACACTATGTACTTTTGCACTATGTACTCATGCATAGTGTACTTATGCATTTGCTTCTATGCTCGCATTGTGAACGTGTGTCTCCTCTGTGTTGTCAGGAGGTTATTAATCAGATGAGCGCGGTGGAGGCCGTCGTTGCGATCGCACGCTCGCTCAAGACCAAGTTTGGCATCACTAAAGGAGAGCGGATGGAAGATGGTGACGAGCTGGAGAGGTAAAGTCTGAAAAATGGCTTAAAAATAATTTATCGGCATTCGCCCCATATCTGCCGATATGCCTTGCCGATGGGAAAAGGAAACACACTGATGGAGTAAAAGCACTTTCTAATTTTTGCTCAGAAAAACCTGCCTCTGTTTATGACCTCACCCTCCTGATTGATATAGCTCCGCCCCCTTACTCGACACTGACTCCACCCTCCTGGTTGACAGCTCCGTCCCCTTACTCGATATGACTCCACCCTCCTGGTTGACAGCTCCGTCCCCTTACTCGATATGACTTCCACCCTCCTAGTTGACATAGCTCCGCCCCCTTATTCAACATCCACTCTCCTTCAAGCAATTCATTTTTTTATGGTTTTAGGTTTAGTTTTAGATGCAGGAGGGTGGAGTTACTGTGAGCAAGATTGGTGGGGCTATATTGAGGTGGGCGGAGCTATATCAAGCAGGAGGATGGAGTCTTGTTGAGCAAGATTGGTGGGGCTATATTGAGGTGGGCGGAGCTATATCAAGCAGGAGGATGGAGTCTTGTTGAGCAAGATTGGTGGGGCTATATTGAGGTGGTCAGAGCTATATCAAGCAGGAGGGCGGAGTCTTGAGTGGGGGGCATAGCTTTATCAAACAGGAGGGTGGAGTCTTGTTGAGCAAGATTGGTGGGGCTATATTGAGGTGGTCAGAGCTATATCAAGCAGGAGGGCGGAGTCTTGAGTGGGGGGCATAGCTTTATCAAACAGGAGGGTGGAGTCTTGTTGAGCAAGATTGGTGGAGCTATATTGAGGTGGGTGGAGCTATATTGAGGTGGGTGGAGCTATATCGAGCAGGAGGGTGGAGTCTTATTGAGCAAGATTGATGGGGCTATATTAAGGTGGGCGGAGCTATATCGAGCAGGAGGGTGGAGTCTTGTTGAGCAAGATTGATGGGGCTATATTGACGTGGGTGGAGCTATATTGAGGTGGGTGGAGCTATATTGAGCAGGAGGGTGGAGTCTTATTGAGCAAGATTGATGGGGCTATATTAAGGTGGGCGGAGCTATATCGAGCAGGAGGGTGGAGTCTTGTTGAGCAAGATTGATGGGGCTATATTGAGGTGGGTGGAGCTATATCGAGCAGGAGGGTGGAGTCTTATTGAGCAAGATTGATGGGGCTATATTAAGGTGGGCGGAGCCATATCAAGCAGGAGGGTGGAGTCTTGTTGAGCAAGATTGGTGGAGCTATGTTGAGGTGAGCGGAGCTATATTGAGGTGGGTGGAGCTATATCGAGCAGGAGGGTGGAGTCTTATTGAGCAAGATTGATGGGGCTATATTAAGGTGGGCGGAGCCATATCAAGCAGGAGGGTGGAGTCTTGTTGAGCAAGATTGGTGGAGCTATGTTGAGGTGAGCGGAGCTATATTGAGGTGGGTGGAGCTATATCGAGCAGGAGGGTGGAGTCTTATTGAGCAAGATTGATGGGGCTATATTAAGGTAGGCGGAGCTATATCGAGCAGGAGGGTGGAGTCTTATTGAGCAAGATTGATGGGGCTATATTAAGGTAGGCGGAGCTATGTGAGCAGGAGGGTGGTGTCTTGTTGAGCAAGATTGGTGGAGCTATATTGAGGTGGGTGGAGCTATATCGAGCAGGAGGGTGGAGTCTTATTGAGCAAGATTGATGGGGCTATATTAAGGTGGGTGGAGCTATATCGAGCAGGAGGGTGGAGTCTTATTGAGCAAGATTGATGGGGCTATATTAAGGTAGGCGGAGCTATATTGAGCAGGAGGGTGGAGTCTTGTTGAGCAAGATTGGTGGAGCTATGTTGAGGTGGGCCGAGCTATGTTGAGGTGGGCAGAGCTATGTTGAGCACTAGAGTCTTGTTAAGCAGAAGGTGCAGAGTAATGTCATGTAAAAGGGGGCGGAGTCGTGTTGTGCAGGAGGGGCGGAGCTTGTGCTGTCAGTCTGACGGGTGCATGTCAGCGGAGTCTCCTGGCACTCGTTAGTTCCCAGGGGTCGCTCGGGGCCACAGCAGTCGGTCAAGACAGACACACCGGCCTCATTAAGATGAGACCCGGAGCTGCCCGCAGGAACAAAGACAGTTCAGTGCAGGTGTGTGTGTGTGATTGTGTTGAACAGGCTGAACACACACACACACAGTCACCGGCGTAGCTGTTTTTCTCTGAATTATGGCAGTAGTTCTCAGGCGACTATGAACATGATAAATATTCCTCTTCCTGCCTTCATCTAAGCACTGCTCTACCTGTACTGTACAGTCACTGTCTCACATGATGCCGTTATTCCTGTCTGTCTCGCAGGTTTGTGAGCTGTTTGCTGGAGGAGCCTGAGGTGTGTGTGGTCGGTGCAGGTCGAGGTCCTGCTGGAAGCATCATACATAAGCTCTTCGTCAGTTCTCAACGGGTAAACACACACAAAAACACACACGATCAAGGGTTTTATGTTTTGTCTGGATATCAGCTCTAATCCAATATTGCACAATGTGCATCCATGCTTGCTTTTGATAAAAGCATATGCAAATGCTTCAAATGTGAATGTATAATTCTGTTCTTGAGGTTACTAATGTTGGTAACACTTTGCAAGAAGGTCCCATGCATTAATTAACAATAACAACGAGCAATACTTTTGTTAGTGTTTTGTAATGTTAGTTTTAAATGACCAAATCTTACAACATTAAATAATATAAACAGACTCAACTTGAATGTCAAAATTAACATTAGGTTAACATTATTATTAGGGCTGTGCAAAGATTAATTGCGATTAATCGCATCAAAAATAAAAGTTGTGTAACACAATATATTTGTGTGTGCTGAGTATAATTATTTTGTATATATAAATACAAGCGCATGCATGTATATATTTAAAAATTGCACGTGTATACTTATATATATATATATATATATATATATATATATAAATATACATATACTATATATATATATATATATATATATATATATATATATATATATATATATATATATATAAATATACATATACATACATATATATATAAATATATATATACATAACGATTTATATTATATATAAATATAAATATTTTATTAATGAATAACACATTTTCTTAAATATATGCATGTGTGTGTTTATATATATACAAAATAATTATACACACCACACACACATATATTAAACACAAACTTTTATTTTGGATGCGATTAATCATGAATCTTTGTAGAGCCCTAATTATTCTTTTATTTTAATCAATGCAGTTATCAAATGTAACCTTAGAGTAAAGTGTTACCGAAACGTCGGCTGTCAGTGTAAAATAATTGTGTTAATAATTGAACAAACGCTTCATATCTCTTGAGCCGGTGCCGGACTCATCATCATCATCACAATGTCTCAAAGCGACTTTAACAGCAAGAAGAGCCAAGGCTTTGAAAAATACATTTAAGAATCCGCTCTAGCTGTTTTTCTGTTTGTCATAATTAGCTAAATTAATGAAATGCAGCAGATGTCTTAGTTTCATTTAGAGCTTTAATGTGACACAGAGGTAATTAAACACGCCGGGCGAGTGATTTGTTTAAAATAAAATTATTATGGAGTGTGCCGGTTAAACATCGTGTTTGATGAACGACTGTCCTCGCACTAGTCTTGTGTTTATGTTAGTAGTGGTTTAGTTAGTGCCACTAGTATTGACCACTCATCAGTGTGCAAACTGTTAGCTGGTCAATCTCACAAAGAGCTTTATGCCAAGAAAGTGGTTGATTTCACAGTAACACTTTACAATAAGGATCATTAGTTAACATGAACTAAGAATAAACAATATTAATTTCAATATTCACTAATACGTTATTAAAATCTAAGATTGTTTTTGTTAACATTAGTTAATGCACTAACATGCACAATGCACAGCTGTATTTTTATTAACTAACATTAATAAAGACTAAGTAACACATGCATTGCTCATTGTTAGTTAATACATTTCTTAAAGGAGTAGTTCACTTTTAAAAAAAACTTTTGCTGATAATTTACTCACCCCATGTCATCCAAGATGTCCATGTCTTTCTTTCTTCAGTCGAAAAGAAATTAAGGTTTTTGATGAAAATATTCCAGGATTTTCTCCATATAATGGACTTCAATGGGGTCCAAATGGTTCAAGGTCCAAATGAGAGTTTCAGTGCAAACTGTTCAAAGGGCTTTAAACGATTCCAGACGATGAATAAGGGTCTTATCAAGCGAAACAATCACTCATTTAATAAATAAATAACAAAGTTTAAGTTTTATAAGCTCAAATGCTCGCCTTGCTCTGTTCTGTGATGCGCGTTCGTGATTCTCCTGTTCGAACTTGTTCATCTAAATGAACAAATCTTTTTTGAGTCATTTGGTTTATTCAACGAACGAAATGAACGAACTGGAATCGTCATCTGGAATCATTTAAAGCCCTTTGAACAGTTTGCACTGAAACTCTCATTTGGATCTTGAACCTTTTGGTTTCCATTGAAGTCCATTATATGGAGAAAATCCTGGAATTTTTTCATCCAAAACCTTAATTTCTTTTCGACTGAAGAAAGAAAGACATGGACATCTTGGATGATATGGGGGTGAGTAAATTATCAGCAAAAGTTTTTTTAAAAGTGATCTACTCCTTTAATGTTAACCTTATTGTAAAGTGTCATCGATTTCTGTGTAAAATCAATTAATGCAAAATATAATGCATTCATTTTTCTTTCAATTTTGAGGTTTTTCCTTAAGATTCACCTGAAACCTCAGGGAGGGACATTAATTTCCCCCGTTAGTTCTTAATATTAGTCACTTCCATTTGTGTCACCGTCATTCCCAGGATGCACTTGTGCCTAATGGTCCCAGTATAAATTGTAATTCTCAGCTACTTAAAGTTAAACAGGCCGAAAATGCGATATGAGCGTTGAAATGTCAGCCGCTGTGGTTCTCGAGGTGAGCTTCAGACATCTGCGCTCACAAGTTTTCTTTTAAGTGAGAAATGTTTGAAATTGAGTTTGTTTGCCTGAAACTCTCGCTCAATTAGCCCCCCCCTCCTCTGTCTGCAAGTGCTGTGTGTGTGTGTGAGGACTAAATTATAGCCTGTGTGTTGCCAGGCTCTAAATAGAAAGGCAATAATTATCCCAAGCATCCCCATGTAAATCATGAGAAATCAGGGATTCAAATGAGGTGAGATTTCCTGGAAGAGATAGAAATGAGAGAGGGAAAGAGAGACGGACCTAGTGTATAAGAGACTTTGTTGCATTTGTTTATGGATATGTGCATGCACTGATTGCTCTGATTGATCATGTTTTGGATGTTTTCAGTGTGTCACCAATGAACAAATAATGTGGTGCCGTGACCCGGACTCATCCAAAGCATTACTGCACCAACGACCAATCAGATTCTTTATTAATATTTGATTTATTTTTATAGGAATAACATTCTGAAGGAACATTATATTGATGTTTAGACCATTTTGTACTCTTTCCTCTTCAGGGATGAATCTTGTCATTGGATTTCTACCCAAAATCAAAAGAAAATACATTATATTTCCCTTAAAGGGATAGTTCACTTTGAAATTAATTTTTGGTATGTTTTATCTTACCTCAAGGGCATCCAAGATATAGGTGTCTTCAATTTTGATATTTCTTTAGTCAAACCGTTCTTGTCTATCAGTCATATAATGGAGGTCTATGGTCACCACCTCAAAGAGCATGCACAGAGAAGTCAAAATTAAACATGATTTAATGACTCGTAAATGTAAGTACACATTGATGGCCTAAGACATGAAACGAGCGGTTTGTGTGAGAAAACGAACAGTATTTATATTGTTTGTTTTAGCCACAAAGCGCCCACGCCCTCAGATCACTTACAGTAAAACGATATAAATACTGTTCGTTTCCTCACACAAACCACTCGTTTTGTGTCTTAGGCCATCAATGTGTACTTACATTTACGAGTCATTAAATCATGTTTAATTTGGACTTCTCTGTGCATGCTCTTTGAGGTGGTGACCATAGACCTCCATTATATTTTTATGACCTAAAAATATCAACATTGAAACTACTGTGGAAACAAAGACACCTACATCTTGGATGCCCTTGAGGTAAGCTAACATACCAAACATTAATTTCAAAGTGAACTATCCCTTTAAAGAAAACCATTTATATTTTGGTAGCATTTATTGTCATGACAACTAACCACATTCCCCACTCTCGCATTATTCTTAATGATGATTCTCATTACCGTAATACAATCATTTGTCAATTAAAGGCAGAACAACAGCAGTCACTGTGATGTATAAATACTGTATAATTTGGACATTTAATTGTGCATAATTGTCATTATAATATTGCTACCAATGATGCATTTTTCTTCTTTTGATTTTTTGCTTGAAATATGACCTGCACATGTTGAGTGGTTTGGTGAGATTCGGTGTTGCACGTTACAGCATGGACTGAACTTTTAAAAGTGCTCTTATTTGGCCTTGTATTTTGTGTTGTTCTTTTTCTTCATCTTTTTGTTTGTTTGTTTGTTCTCTCCTAACACCGCTTGTCTGTCACTCTTGTCAAGTTGGCCGACTCCAGTGACGAGGTAAAATCAGCAACATCTGACACTACGATTCCCCATCATTCTCTGCAACAAGAAAAAAACAACAATGTTCTTCCTCAGTATTTTTGACTTGTTTTCCAGGCCAAACATTCTTTAATCAAGATGATTTACTGAAAAAGCGAAATGAGTTTTTGATGAAAACAAGACAAAAGGAAAAAAAGGGAAAACAAGATTATTTTCTGCCCCCATTTGTATTTTTGTATTAAAGAAGTAGTTCACTTTTAACCCTCTGGGGTTCTTTGGGTCAATAATGACCCGAAGCGTTTTAAAAAAATTTTGTTAAAAATCGTAGCTTCATCGGAATGGCCCGAAACTTGGTGACTTTAATGGTACTTGGTATATGAACACCCAAAAAATTGGGGACAGGATTTGAAAAGTCTAAGTGGTCGTAAAAAAAATAGTCACACTCAGGACCTTCGGGTCAAAAATGACCCGCATAGGAAATGAATGGAAAATTGGCAAAAAGTTGAAATACTGAGTTTTTTTGTGCGTACAATCTACAAATCAGCAACGATCTTGAAAAAAAGCACACAACAGTGAAGGGGTGAATCTATAAAACATCAAGAGTGCAAAACAGACACATCCACACACACACACAAACACACCTTTATACACAAACACACCAAAAAATTCAGATTATACATGTGTTTTGTATTTTTAAAAAGCTCAGTTTGTCCACGAGATGGCATCCATCTAATTTCAAAAATTGCTTTTATGAGGCCTAGGTTTGACTCCAAAATGAAATACAGCTTTAAAAAAAATAAAAACAAAAAATATTTAAAAAATAATATTTATTCTAATATATTCAATGGGGGAAAATTTGGTCATAATTATTGCATTAATACTAATTATAAAAAAATATTTTAAATTTTCTCAACACCAAAAAAGAAAAGAAAAAATATTATTAAAAAAACAAGTAAAAAAAAAACAATTATGATTTTTTTTTTAAATATGAATCCCGCCCTTCGGGTCAATTTTGACTCGAAGGTACCCAAGTGTGACTGTTAATCGAAGAACCCCAGAGGGTTAAAAAAAACTTTTGCTGATAATTTACTCACCTCCATGTCATCCAAGATGTCCATGTCTTTCTTTCTTCAGTTGAAAAGAAATTAAGGTTTTTGATGAAAGCATTCCAGGATTTTCTCCATATAATGGACTTCAATGGGGTCCAAACAGTTCAGGGTCCAAAAGACAGTTTCATTGCAGCTTCAAAGGGCTTTAAACGATTCCAGACGATGAATAAGGGTCTTATCTAGTAAAACGATCGCTCATTCAAAAAAAAAAAGTTTACGTTTTATAAGCTCAAATGCTCACCTTGCTCTGTTCTGTGATGCACGTTCGTGACTCTCCTGTTCATCAAAATTAACGAATCTTTTCCAGAGTCAACTCGTTAATTTCGTTCGTTGAATGAACCAAATGACACGAAAAAAGATTTGTTCATTTTGTTGAACGAGTTCAAACAAGAGAGTCACGAAGGAGCATCACAGCACAGAGCAAGCGAGCATTTGAGCTTATAAAACGTATACTTTTTTTTAATAAGCGATTGTTTCGCTTGATAAGACCCTTATTCATCGTCTGGAATCGTTTAAAGCCCTTTGAACAGTTTGCACTGAAACTGTCTTTTGGACCTTGAACCGTTTGGACCCCATTGAAGTCCATTATATGGAGAAAATCCTGGAATGTTTTCATCAAAAACCTTCATTTCTTTTCGACTGAAGAAAGAAAGACATGGACATCTTGGATGACATGGGGTGAGTAAATTACCAGCAAAAGTTTTTTACAAGTGAACTTTAAGCATAAACTCCCCTTATTTGGACATATCTCCGAAAATAAGACTCAATATCTTCAGTCAAGTACATGTATGTTGATTTAAGAATGTTTAGATATTTGTGCTGGAAAACAAGACCGAAATACTAAACAAGAAAAACATTTTCCTGCAGTGTTTCAGACAGATGCTGATGTTAATGAGGAACACAATCTGTAGAATCTGATCTCTAATCGCTGCTTTTTTATCCTCGCTTCTGATTCGTTCACGTTCTGTGTGCATTCAGGGCTTCCTGATGGACATGGAGGTTTGTTTATAGACCCGTAGAGATAGAGAGTGATGTTCTCCGGTGTAGAGCAGTCATCTTAGTGCACGTACTTTAGCTAATGCCTCGTTGTGTGATTTAAAGAAAATACATCCCTGTAATAAATCAAGCAAAGTGATTTTATGTGAAGATGGACGTCACATCATAGGTCGATCTAAATCCAGAATGTGCATATTCTCATCGTTCTTTCTCTGAGATGTGAACAGACATTTGCTAATTTGCAATCAGCTTTGCAATTAGTGAAATGTGTTTCTGTACGAGGGGGAAAAATAGATTGTGTCAATTTGCTTCACTCCTGCAGTCTCAACGCTCATTTAAGTCTCACCGAGAGCATTTGTTGAGAAGCGTCTTTGTTGCTCCTTGACTCTCTGTATAGGTTTAAGGAACATTGTCAGCTTAGCCTATTATAAAAGCATGTTACCTTTATGTATATAGCATTAGCAGTTCATCGTCCACACTAAAGATTTAGGAGTGACACCGAATTAAAATTTGGGAGTGAATCCCCTTGTTGATTGATCACATCAACCTTCTGGCATCTTGTATGTTTGGTAATATTGGTTAATAACACAGCGAACAAAGACTCGTTTGATCTCGCTTTGATTAA
Organism: Hybognathus amarus; assembly: GCA_030378365.1. Taxonomy (NCBI): domain Eukaryota; kingdom Metazoa; phylum Chordata; class Actinopteri; order Cypriniformes; family Leuciscidae; genus Hybognathus; species Hybognathus amarus. The sequence goes on from JAQIUQ010005548.1 coordinate 139,926, forward strand.
ACCAGGATTAGGCCTTAGTTAACATTACTGGTGTGCATCTTGAGACAAAATTTTAAAGGAGTAGTTCACTTTTAAAAAACTTTTGCTGATAATTTACTCACCCCCATGTCATCCAAGATGTCCATGTCTTTCTTTCTTCAGTCAAAAAGAAATTAAGGTTTTTGATGAAAACATTACAGGATTTTCTCCATATAATGGACTTCAATGGGACCAAATGGTTCAAGGTCCAAAAGACAGTTTCAGTGCAGCTTCAAAGGGCTTTAAACGATTCCAGACGATGAATAACGGTCTTATCAAGCGAAACGAGTGCTCATTTAATAAATAAATAACAAAGTTTAAGTTTTATAAGCTCAAATGCTCGCCTTGCTCTGTTCTGTGGTGCGCGTTCGTGACTCTCCTGTTCGAACTCGTTCATCAAAATTAAATCTTTTTTCGAGTCAATTCGTTTATGAACCAAATGACTCGAAAAAAGATTTGTTTATTTTGATTAACGAGTTCAAACTTTATTTTTTAAATGACTGCTCGTTTCGCTTGATAAGACCCTTATTCATCGTCTGGAATCGTTTAAAGCCCTTTGAACAGTTTGCACTGAAACTGTCTTTTGGACCTTGAACCGTTTGGACCCCATTGAAGTCCATTATATAGAGAAAATCCTGGAATGTTTTCATCAAAAACCTTAATTTCTTTTCGACTGAAGAAAGAAAGACATGGACATCTTGGATGACATGAGGGTGAGTAAATTATCAACAAAAGTCTTTTTTAAACTGAACTACTCCTTTAAGAGAGAAACAAAACACACCCATCACTCATTAAGAGAATAGAGACAACACTTTTAGATCATGCGCCGGGAGCACCGATTATTTGTCCCGTCGTTAAACTAGCAAAATTGGATAAACTAGGAAAATACAAAGAAATGCTAAAAGTGCTGTACTGGTTGTAACTTCAGTGTCTCATGTAGGGATGATTCCACTCATAACAAAAAACAATCCAAGCCACTTGAATAATTAGTTTTAGATAAATATAAGGTTATAAATGCAGGGTTCCTACAGGGTCTTAAAAAGCCTTAAAAGCATTGAATTTATGAATTTGGAAATAATACCTTAAAAAGTATTGAATTTTGATGTCTGGGTCTTAAAAATTGTGCTGTATGTCAGTGTTAATTTCATTGACGAAAATAATGATAAACCTTTCTTTCGAAAACGAGACGCTAGTTTTCAATGACAAAAACTATGACGAAAATTTGTTGACATTTTCGTCAACGAATAAAAATTTGATGTTAATGTTAGCTAATGTTAAAACACAACTTAACGTTGTTTGGCAAACTTTCTTGTGGCCTACTGAAATATTTTTATTTTACCTGCTTGACTTATCATCTTTTACCCATTCCACATTTGAAAAATAAATTCAACACAAGTTGAAGGATTTAGTTTTTCTTTGCTGGTAGGGACGTAAAATAGGTATAAATTTTTTATATAAATGGTCTTAAAAAGACTTGAATTTAAATTGAAGAAACCTGTAAGAACCCTGTAAATGCCTCATTCTTAAAGCTACACTGTGTGATTTTTACCCCCATCTAGTGGTGAAAAGGTATATGACCATCCAGTGAATATTAGTTTCTATTCCTCTCGATTCCGATTTCGTTTTAACTCCTACGGTGGCCAATGTAGTCCAAGATTAACATGGATTCCAGTTCGACCTCCGTCCATGAGTGTTAACTCAAACGTAAACGCGAATTAACGGGTATGTCCCTCTTTGGCTAATGTACTTTCAAGATGGAGGGGCAACATGGCGACCGACATTAGGAACCCTTACCCCGTACGTATTTTCAATGCCATATTATACACTCACGAGAATACTTTATTACTTGAACGAAGTAAATATACATTAATGAGCACATATATTTTTGAAAGAACTTTTTTTTAGCTAAGAATAAACTAAAAGAGTTACACAGTGTAGCTTCAAGGTGACAAGCAACGGCACACGTACGAAGTTGCGGCCAATAAGCCTGTAGTAGAGTGACAAACGCAATCAGCAATTAGTCACAACAACGATGCGGCACAAGACAAACAGAAGAGAGCGAAGTTCAAATATTACTAAGAAAATATGTTTTAAATCTACGGTGGCGTATTGCATTCACTTGAAGAAAAAAAATCTACTCTGTTTTTCTGAATTAACGACTTAATTTTTCATGAGAAAAAAAGTTTTTGCTCTGTTTTTCTGAATTAACGACTTAATTTTTCATGAGAAAAAAAATTTGCTTTGTTTTTCTGAATTAACGAGTTAATTTTTCATGGGGAAAAGTTTTTGCTCTGTTTTTCTGAATTAACGACTTAATTTTTCATGAGAAAAAAAATTTGCTTTGTTTTTCTGAATTAACGAGTTAATTTTTCATGAGGAAAAAAGTTTTTGCTCTGTTTTTCTGAATTAACGACTTAATTTTTCATGAGAAAAAAAGTTTTTGCTCTGTTTTTCTGAATTAACGAGTTAATTTTTCATGAGAAATTTTTTTTTGCTGTTTTTCTTAATTAACGAGTTAATTTTTCATGAGGAAAAAAGTTTTTGCTCTGTTTTTCTGAATTAACGACTTAATTTTTCATGAGAAAAAAAGTTTTTGCTCTGTTTTTCTGAATTAACGAGTTAATTTTTCATGAGAAAAAAAATTTTGCTTTGTTTTTCTGAATTAACGAGTTAATTTTTCATGAGGAAAAAAGTTTTTGCTCTGTTTTTCTGAATTAACGAGTTAATTTTTCATGAGAAAAAAATTTGCTTTGTTTTTCTGAATTAACGAGTTAATTTTTCATGAGGAAAAAATTTTTGCTTTGTTTTTCTGAATTAACGAGTTAATTTTTCATGAGGAAAAAAGTTTTTGCTCTGTTTTCTGAATTAACGAGTTAATTTTTCATGAGAATTTTTTTGCTGTTTTTCTGAATTAACGACTTAATTTTTCATGAGAAAAAAAGTTTTTGCTCTGTTTTTCTGAATTAACGAGTTAATTTTTCATGAGAAAAAAAATTTGCTTTGTTTTTCTTAATTAACGAGTTAATTTTTCATGAGAAAAAAAGTTTTTGCTCTGTTTTTCTAAATTAACGAGTTAATTTTTCATGAGAAAAAATTTTACTCTGATTTCTGAATTAATAGTTAATTTTTCATGAGAATTTTTTTGCTCTGTTTTTCTGAATTAACGACTTACTTTTTCAACGACATTTTTTTAAATCAGAAAAACAGCAAAAACCTTTTTCTTATGATAAATTAAGTCGTTAATTCAGAAAAACAGAGCAAAAACTTTTTCTCATGAAAAATTAAGTCGTTAATTCAGAAAAACAGAGCAAAAACTTTTTTCCATGAAAAATTATCTCGTAATTCTGAGATAATGAACTCGTTAATTCAGAAAAACAGAGTAGATTTTTTTTTCTTCAAGTGGATGCAATACGCCACCGTATAAATCAAATTCGATTGAGGTCCGTTTTCAGGAAAAACACCTTTATGAGAAAGCCTGATGTGTGTTGTGCGCTGATGTGTTCAGGCCGCCCTGTTGGCTCCGATGGAGGAAGAGACGGGCCGTTCGGGAGGAACGGATGACAGGAAAGCGGTTCCGGATTTTCCGCCCCCTGCTGGACGGGAGATTCTCCTTCGGACCTGCGTTCCTCGACCCGCGCCGTTCTCCAAAGCCCTGCCCCAGCGCCTCTTCTGCGTGCTCATGCGGGACGAGTTCAGGCTCGCCGGGGCCTTTCCATCCGACACCTCGTTCTTCTGAGCGCGTGCGGGACGGCTCGGGACAGCTGTAGTGAAATCAGCGAATGGTAATGGTGTCTCCTGCTGTTCTTACAGAGTTATCGGCACTTTCTGGATTCGGCCCTCGAGGCGACTGCTCTTCTGAGGGTCTCATAACCTTCGCTTGGATGTTAAAATGGTTTTGTATCTGGTGGGTTTTCACACATGCTAATAATATCCGTTCCCCTACTGTGTGTTTGATGAGAAAAGCTTTAGATTGACTACTCAATGCTTCGCCTTAGGAAACATCATCAGCACACACACATAGTAGTAGTAAATAAAAAAAGCTGAGCTCATGTAGCATTTAGCATCGGTGTATCGGTCTCGGGATCAGAGATCATGTCGAGTGCATTCAGACGTTTATATATATCGATTCGCTCTTGTGCTGCTTGTTTTTCCTCCGCCAGAACGCCCGTCGCTCTCTGCTAATGACGTTAATGTATTAGTCTGTCTGATGATGTATTGTCAGTCTGTGTCTCATGCATTTGACCAGATCTAAATGTCAAACCAATATGATAATCTGCATTGTATGATTGTCCTAATTCAGTCGCAGATTTGACTTGATGAAAAATAATAAAATGTCTGAACATAATTAGGCTTTCCAGCCAAACTTGTTATTGTCGTTGTTCTCGTTTCGTGATCATTGCCTCATTAGCGCTTTGTGCCGCTCGCGGTGCTTTAATTGCATTAAGGGCTTTAAATGAAAAAGCCTGGTTAGATCGTTAATACGGGACGTTAGTTAGAGGAACTTCTGCTCGGATCAGTCGAGTGCGTCGCGCGATTTTGTGACATCTTACGACGAACGATAACTATAACAATATAATTACAATATTATTTTAAATAATCAGTTTAAAGCAGGGTGGATTCTAATTGGCTGTCATTGTTGTTATCGTTCATCATCTGGGAGAAAAAAAAGTTCTGAAAGTGATTCCAACGATATGTGCGAAAAAAAATATAACTTTGTGCAATTAAATTGAATGTTAAAAGTTCATGCTGATTTTAATATAACTGGCAGTCCCTTATGAAAATGAACATTACTGTGACTATAGTTCAAATAGGCCTATAATATTTTGTAGATTTCAATGGTTACCACTACAAGTAAACATTTTAACCATGTGTAAATACATATATCTAATAAATTCCAATTAAGCCATATTGAATGTTAAAATGCCTTTCAAATATAAAGTTTGATGGGTATCTTTACCCATTTTAATCTTAGCAATTCAATCATTTTAAAAGTTCAATTTAGAGATATCGTATCGGTATCAATACTGGCCTTGAAAGTAACGGTATTCGTATCGAAAACAAAATAAGTGGTATCGCCCATCACTAGTGACAGCTGGTCGGTGTGGTATTAGCCCCGCCCCTCCTCCGCTGTGATTGGACGGCTAGGTAAAAAGTGATGAGCGCGACCGGTAAAAAACGGCAAACGCTCAGCGCTTCAGCGTGAAAAAACCGCTCAGCTCCTCGTTACGCTCATGGCGTTTAAAAACGCGGCGCTCCTATTGAAAACAATTGAAAAATACGGCAGCCGCGTGAAAAAAAAAATGTTTTGGTGGACACACGGCCTTAAAAACAGGATGGATTATGATTGTCTCTCGTTTATCATCTGGGGAAAAAAACGCTTAGTTTACGCGACACTATTTTCAAATGAAAACTTTTTATGTGTTTTGTCTGTTCAGTTACATCACAGCAGCGTTTAAGGGCCTGAAAACGTAAACTCTGGAAAACGGGTTTCAAAAGAGCACGTTTTGAAAACGCTACAGTTATCGTCTCCATGTAAACTACTCAAACGTGAATTTGTGAAACAGGTGTCATGTGCATACGTCTTTTGGCGCGTCGTTTTTCTTTACTAAGTGACATCACCATCTACTGGTCTGGCAGCAGATTACGCTACTTGTAATCATTTTCAAGGATTCGTATGAACGTTTATTTTGTAATATTTTTCTTAGATTAAGACATAAATGTGTATTTTGTGTTATTTGTATTGTATCACGTGATTTTGACTAGTTTTATTCGTGATTTACGTATGCGTAATAATTTTGAAGAACAATAAGGAAGAAGGAAGGGACTTGACAGACTTTTGACAGTGGGAAAAGCTAATTTATGTTTTCGAACCGGGAAGTGTACAATAGTTTTTGACTTTGATTTCTCTTAAAATGTAACTTCTCAAAGAAAAAGTAAAGCTTTCCAAGACAGGATATTGATTCACGTGTCAAATCCTTTGAGCAACACCCTTGTGGAAATGGCTAAATTCAATATTAATAAACTTTGTAAGCTTTTCTAGTAGCCTTCAGGAAATTCACGTGTCTAAAAAAATTATTTATAAAACATAAATATGTTTGCTTTCTACACTGACAGACAAAGATGGGAGAGAGCAGGTATTGACAAAGTCGACATTCATAAGTCGACAGCATTGCTGAGTATTTCCTCCAAATACAGTCTCAAAAACATGGTTTGAAATCTGGTGTTTCTGACGTCACAAACGACCTTGTAACCAATCAGATCAACTTGTGAACCAGTGGATCTCTACAGGGAGACTTCAATATAATTCTGTTGGCTGAAAGAAGAAAGTCGTATACACCTATGATGACTTGAGGGTGAGTAAATTATGGATTATCTTCATTTTTTGGTGAACTATTCCTTTAAGTGTAAAAGTTGTTGCCGTTTCTCTCATATCCTGTGTTAATGCATTTAATTTGTTGCATATTTTTTTTAATCTATTATTCCTGAGGTAGGACACAGATGGGCTCGGCCTATCATCCTTGTTGCGCACGGACCTGTATGCATTTATCCAATGCGACTTTGCATTAAAGCTGTCATTTATTTTTCAGTGTTGTTGGTCTTACGCCTTTCTGTTGTGACCAGCAGGAAAACTTTATTTCAGCACTTTATCTTGCGCCGATCGCGCTCAGTTTTAGGCTACTATGCGGTTCCGAGCGGGAGACAGCTTGAGATCTCGTTGGCTCTGTCACCGTGCGATCGGTGCCGTGGGAGAAGCGCTTCACAGCTTGATGATCGGTGTCTGCTGGCTGGTCCCGTAGCGTTTCCATAAACAGAGTTATGGCTGTGAAACGCTTCAACACCCGGAGCTCCGCTTATCACGGTTCTTGTTGCCATGGCGACGTTCAGCACTTCCCCGTTTCCAACCGGCTCCCCTCTTTTCCCGTTTGGTGTTTGGCAACGCGCGCGGCGTCGAGGAGGAGCGCGTGGGCGTCGGAGCGCACGCACACCCCGGTCTCTTCAGGACGACGGACAGATTTTCACACACATGTCTGTGTGGAGGATGGAGGCCTTGTTATTTTGAATTCCCTTTTCCAGGGCCAACCAAACCTTGTCCAAAATCAAACGCGCGAAAAACACAAAAGTTGATGCGGTGCGTAAAATGGAGGCGGCGACAACAACAAAAGGAGGTTCAGAACTTCTGCCTTTGTTCCAGTTTGAAAGCTCTTCTCTGTTCCAAGCCAAACACGGATGAGATGTTACAATAACTTTAGAGCAAAGGAAGAAAAACATGTGCAAACCCATTTTTCACGAAGTTTTTGCTCTACTTTTAAACTGTATTCCCGCTCAGTGTCTCTGTAAACCCCCTCCGAGGCGCTCGGGTTGTTGTCATAAATCACGCTGGCACTTCTCGGTTGGAGGAGACAGATGCGGCCCGGATAACGCGGATTACGAGCTGGATGCGGTCGGTGATTGAGTCTGTTACTCGGAACGGGTTACTACAGTCTAACACACTTCCTTGTTCTTAAACACACGGTCTGAAGTTATATGCAAAATGGACTATAGTGTTTATTATCAATAATTTATCCATGTATTGTTTCCAGCCGACTGTCCTGCAGTTCATCTCCACACCTGCCTTTTATTTTCAAGTGATCCTGAAGGCCAAATTGTATTTTTTTATTTATTTTTTTTTGCTGGTGTGTTTGATTAGAGTTGGAGAAGAACTGTGCAGGACAGTCGATCGCATATACATCTTTTATTGCCATGTAATCTTTAATCAAAATGACCTTTGCAGCGACTTCTCTTCTCTGATCACTAGACCTCACCTTGGGGTTCTAAGCATGCGTCAAACCGCCGCCATCTTGGAACAGGTCTTGTCATCGAAGTAGCTAGGTAATGCTGCTATCTCTGCCTTTACTTTCGAATTCATTGATGGTGGTGGACTTTTGTGCAGCGTATGATGTTCACAGATGAAATCTGAACTATGAAGAATGTTTAAAAAAGTTGTTTTTTCTGGGATCAATGATAAATACATATCTGACCGTTGGAACAAACCATAAAAACAAGATAAATCACATTCATGATGATTTATGGTGATTTTATTTCCATTAGACCCGAGTCTACATTGACGCTGATGCACAAGTGGAGGGGTTCCCCCTGTTCCAAGATGGCGGCTCATCTGACGCATTCATTCCAATGAACTCAACTGCCGTAGCCAAGGTGACGTCTAGTGTATATGTCTATGTTCTCTGATGACGAGAGCGGGAGCAAAATCAAGCCCCGCCCCCTACATTTGTTCTTGTTTGAGAAGCCGTTTCTTATATATATATATATATATATATATATATATATATATATATATATATATACATATATATATATATACATTTATCTCATTATCTCATACATTTTTATATATGACTTTTTATCTCAGAATTGCACGATATAAAGTCACAATTGCGAGTTATAAAGTCACCATACTCAATTAAAAAACACTCAATTAGGAGTTATAATGTAAAGAAATTCTATGAAATAAAGTCGCAATTCCGTGTTATAAAGTCAGAATTGTGTGATATAAACTTGTAATTCTGACTTTTTTTTCTGAATTTAATGTTTATATCTTGCAATTCTGACTTTATAGCACAATTAGGAGTTAAACGTTGCAATTATCTTTTAAAATGTTTTATTCTTCTGATGGAAACAAGCTTCCATAGAATATATAGGTTTCATCCCAATATGGAAGAAAAAACTGTTCAACTTTAATCCGTCACTGATGACGCTCTCTTTTCAACATGACATCATGACTTTTGCGTAAACATACACGCCACTTGACTTGAAAGTCAAGTTATCTATACGCATTTTGAGTGTTTGCACCTATGTCTATGCCGTTAAATGTCTGAGTGATTCCGCGTGCCATTAAATCTCCGAGCGAAACGAAGCAAAATGTAGATCTACATCTGAGGAGCGATTTTTATTTTATTTAATTTTTTTTAATTTATTTATTTATTTATTTTTTCTAGGATGGTAGGGGAAGACTCATAAATGGTATTAACCCCAGTGACGGGTAGGTTTAGGGACGGGGTTGAGGTAGGTCATAGATATATACAGTAATGTAACGTTTACTCAACGGCGTTCATAAACAATTATGCGTGTTGATAGCACGGCAAAAAACGAAATACGAATTAGCGTGTTCATACATACGCCATTTCATGAGATCAGTCTGTCATAATGACATCATGGCAGATGTAGTAGCCTATACATACATATTACATTCGTACTACACACATTCATATAAGGAATATACTTTCAGCTGTCTAAAGTAACTACTTATTCAAATTAGTTATTATTACGTATTCGAATTACTCGTTGAAATGGCAGCAAAGCAACACATCTGTTAGGTCTAAACAAGTTGATAAAGCAAAAGTTGAGCTAAAAGATTTTAAAGTATACCACAGAATTTGGATTGTTTAAACTATGAAATAATACCCAATTCATGATGATTACTATAATTAAACATCACCAGTATTTTTTACCATTCATTAAAGATGAGTCTGGTCAACTATTTGTGTCCGTATAATAAAAGCCAATGGGGTCCAAACTCATTTGGTTCCCAACATTCATCAAAATATCATCATTCAAACAGGTTTGAGTGAACCACATGCTCCTCATCATATTTCACTGAACAAGCTTTGCATTTTAATTCAATTTCACAGTAGTTTAACCCTTACAACCTGAAGGTATTTTCAATGATTTCATGAAGAAGTGTTATCTTGGTGAACCATCCATTTTATTTTTAGCATGTTTGTGTGTTAAATAAACTCTTATTGAAATTAACAGGCGGCACATAATAATGAGAACATGATATGTTTGTACAGAGAGTGTTAGGTCAGCACTGGCCACAAAAAAATCTAAAAATGGTTTGTGTGTGTAGGAAGTGCTATATAAGATTATCTAAATCTGGTTTTGTGCCTCAAATACCAACTCCCACATGCAATAGGTTGCTGTAAGCTTCGGTGTCAGCTCTCTTAAAGTGAAAACCGCAAAGTCTTCTCAAACCATCAGCTTATGTGGTAGAGATGCAATGTTTAACATTTAACTGATTGTTAAAACTCTGCTCGGCAACAAACATCATTTTAGACCTAATTTTAAGATCATGAGGCCCGTACTGGTGTCTTCGAACTCCGAAATGAATTCGCACTGGCCTCTTTCTGTGAGAGCCAGACGTGCAGATTAGTGTCAGGATTAACTGATTGCTATATAGGAGCAGATAGGACTACGTAGGTGGTTTGCGCTTCACTGGTTCGGCTTCAACTCCTCAAGCCAATCACAGGCCTCATGTTGCAACGGCTCATATTCCCATTATACCAGAGAAAGGACTAAATGCCATTACACAGCCGATCCCGTCCCATGACAGGCTGTGTTTTATGTGTCTGTGTGATGTGCAGGTTTGCTGATGTACATGCCGTCCTGAAGATGAATCTTAGCAGTTCCAGAAAGCAGAATTAAGAGCGAGCGTGGGCTGATCGTTGATGAAGAGAGCTAATGGACCCTTCGCTGATCTCCTGAAACCACTCAATGGAAAAAAAGTAAAAATATCTAAGCATTCTTATATCAACATGCATTTACTTGAGGAGCTATTGAGTCTTGTTTGAAAATGAGTCCAAATTAAGTGAGTTTTTGCTTAAAACAAGAACAAATATCTGCCAATGGGGTCAGAAAAATAAACTTTGTATTTTTCTGATCAAAAACTCATTAATTAAACTGGAAGACACACTCTTAGAAGAAAAGGTTCTATATAGAACCTGAAAAGGTTCTATATAGAACCTTAAAAGGTTCTATCAGCGCTACGTATTTGGAACCCCTAAAAGGTTCTATACACTCTTAAAAAGGGTTCCTCTGGGTTCTGTACTTGGCCAATAGAACCTTTTACCAAAAAATGGTTCTATATATTTATAGAACCATTTTTTAAAGAAAAAAGGTACAAAAGCGGTCACTGGGGCTGTACCTCTTCAAAAGGTCCACTTCTGTACCCAAAGGCTGCATGTTGGTATCTTAGTGGTACATATTAGTACCTAAAATGTACATATTAGCACCTACAATGTACATATTAGCACCTAAAATGTACATATTAGCACCTACAATGTATATATTAGCACCTAAAATGTACATATTACCACCTAAAATGGACATATTAGCTCATGAAATGGACATATTAGCACCTAAAATGTACATATTAATACTTAAAATGTACATATTAGTACCTAAAATGTACATATTACCACCTGAAATGTACATATTAGCTCATGAAATAGACATATTAGCTCATGAAATGGACATATTAACACTTAAAATGTACATATTAGTACCTAAAATGTACATATTACCACTTAAAATGTACATATTAGCACCTAAAATGTACATATTACCACTTAAAATGTACATATTAGCACCTAAAATGTACATATTACCACTTAAAATGTACATATTAGCACCTAAAATGGACATATTTAGCTCCTGAAATGTACATATTAACACTTAAAATGTACATATTAGCAACTAGAATGTACATCATTATTAGCTCCTGAAATGGACATATTAGCACCTAAAATGTACATATTAGCTCCTGAAATGGACATATTAGCACCTAAAATGTACATATTAGCACCTGAAATGGACATATTAGCACCTAAAATGTACATATTAGCACCTGAAATGGACATATTACCACCTAAATGTACATATTAACACTTAAAATGTACATATTAGGACCTAAAATGGACATATTAGCTCCTGAAATGGACATATTAGCACCTAAAATGTACATATTAACACTTAAAATGTACATATTAGCAACTAGAATGTACATCATTATTAGCACCTAAAATGTACATATTAACACTTAAAATGTACATATTAGCACCTAAAATGTACATATTAGCTCCTGAAATGGACATATTAGCACTTAAAATGTACATATTAGCTCCTGAAATGGACATATTAGCACCTAAAATGTACATATTAGCACCTGAAATGTACATATTAGCACCTGAAATGTGCATTTTAGCACCTAAAATTGACATAAGTTTACTTTTTGAAAAGGTACAGCCCCAGTGACAGCTTTTGTACCTTTTTTTTCTGAGAGTGTAGAACCATTTTGAAGTTCCATATATGATCAAAAAATAAAAACTCGGTCATTAATTACTCAGCCCGGATGTCGTTCCAAACCTGTAAGACTTTTGTTCGTTTTTAATGAAATCCATTGACAGCTGCACAACCATAACTTGATGCTTCAAAAAGTTCATTAAGTCACTTGTAAAACTAATCCATGTGAAATCAACGGTTTAGTCCAAATTTTCTGAAGAGCTTCAATCACTTTATATGATAAACAAATTTAATTTAGGCTTTTATTCACATGAAAACATTGATAAGCGATCATAAGCAGAAGCTCAATGAATGTTTAGTTGTGAATAAAAGCCTAAATTAAATCTGTTCATCATATAAAATTTTGAATAAACCGTTTAATTCATATTGATTATTTTTATGAACTTTTTGAAGCGTGTTTTGAAGTGGTAGTTGCGTAGCTGTCAATGGAGGTACAGAAATCTCAGATTTCATCAAAGATGAAAGAAAGTCTTAGAGAATTTTCACTTCTCCCGAACTATCCCTTTAAGTTTAAGAAATCTAGTTTATGATTTCCCACATCTGTGACAGGAAAACAAGCGCTGTGGTGTTTGGAGAATTCAATCATAGAGAGGTTTGGACGAGTGTAAATGTTGGCATTTCAAATGGGAGTCTGTGACCCAGCGGGCCAGTTAGACACACATCGATTCTCCTTTTGCAGTGAGAGCCAGTAATTAGTTGGGATTTTCTGAGAAACACAAGGAAAGAGCGCACAGAACGATTTTTCGGTTCTGAACACACACACACACTCGCTCGGGTCACACTTGCTCCAGTCCCATCATGCCCCGTATCGATAGCATTTATTCCAGCCATTGATTTCCGAGAGGCCGTCTGTTGGGAATCTGCAGTTAAATGGCAAGAGTATCTCGATCAGACGACCCTTTAAACCGCTTTGAGCCCCATATCCCATTAAATCATGTCTTTCTTAGTCGCTCTTCCCTGTATCCCACCCCACACACACCGCATCCGCTCCTCCTACGCCAATCTCCCTCACTCCTCCACCGGCATCTTGGCATTGCTTACCGGGTTCCTGGGGAACATCCCACACAGCTCCAAATGGTTTATCTTCTCTCCGCACAAAGCGGCAGATATCAGGAGTGTGTGTGTGTGTGTGTGTTGGTGTTTCTTTGCATGCCCTCCTCCTGCCTCCGTTTGTCAGCGTTCGAACGGCCTCTCGCTTTCTGCATCACAGATCCGGGCCATTTCAACACGCCGCTTTTTGTAGTTGACAAAGGAGTGTCAGATGCGTGCGCTCCTCACCTGCCGATTCCCTTATTATTATTTTCCTCCTAACGGTTTCCGAGGGAGAAGCAGGAGCAGGCCGTGGTTTTTTTCATGAATGACTTGTTTTCGATGTTAAATGCATTGAATTTATAGGTGAATTTATAGTCATAAACTGCAAAAAGTGAATGTTCTTCCTCAGGAAACATTACTAAATAAAGATGCATTTAATGAAGATATTGACGGATATGAAAAATGCATCAATGAAGTGAGTTTGAACAATGTAATCTGCCAATTTGCATTTGAATTGTTTATTTTTCTGACCCCATTGGAAGATTTTTTTCTTGGTTTTAAGCAGAAACTCATGTTTTTCTTGCATCTCTGATTTAAGAATGTTCAGATATTTGTACCTGGAAATAAAACAAATAATGCTAAAGTAATAAAAAATATATCTTTAGTGCTGGGCAACGATTAATCGCTTCCAAAATAAACGTTTGTGTTTACGTAATATATGTGGGTGCACTGTTTATTAATTAGTTAACTAATTATTTTATATATATAAATACACACACATGCTTGTATATATTTAAAGAAATATTTTCATGTATATACTGTATATAGATTTATAAATAATTAATATTATATATAAATATTTTATATAAATAATATTTTTTCTTAAATATACATGTGTGCATGTGTGTGTATTTATATATACATAAAATAATTATACACAGTGCACCCACATATATTATGTAAACACAAACTTTTATTTTGGATGTGATTAATGATGTTGACAGCCTGAATATAAATACATATGCATGCATATATTTAATATTTTTTACAATTTATATTTAAAATGTATATATATATATATATATATATATATATATATAAACATTTTAAATATAAATTTAAAAAAATCTTTAAAATTTCTTTTAAAATGATATATATATATATATGATGTATATATATATATATATATATACATTTTAAATATAAATTAAAAAAAAAAATCTAATTTATATTTAAAAATATATGCATACATATGTATTTATATTAGGGCTGTCAAACGATTATTATATATATAAATAATAAAATAAAATGAAAAAAAATATATATATATAAACTATATATATAAGTATATACATGCATATGTGCGTATTTATATTTACAAAACAATTACACACACATATACGTAAACACAAACTTTTTATTTTGGATGTGATTAATCGTTTACCAGCATTACATTTTTTATGCAAACGAGTGTGAAACTCGGCTCACTGATTTGTGACACTGATGCAGATGATCAGATGTAAAACTGATTTAGTATTCTGATCCATCTCTGTGCTCTCCAACCTCCTTCAAACCACACAAGGTCCAAAAGTCACCACTGAAAGGTGTGTGATGGAGCAGCTCTACACATTTCCCATGATGCACCACTGAGAGACTGTTGACCTGTTTTGCAGGGAAGAGTTCAAGTTATTTCACTCGACGCGTTCATTTCTCGTCCACACGCCAGTGAAGCCCTTTCTTACCTTTCAGACACTGGATTAAGTCCTCATTCTCCCGTAGATCAGGAGCGCTTTCCCCTCTTTCTCTCTACACACACACACACGCACACACACACACAAACACACGCACACAATGGCTTTGAAAAGCAAAGCAGTCTGAGGGCAGTGTGTGGTTTTTCTTTTTCTTTCTCTGTCAGTTATAGTTAGGACTCTACAGCTGGAGATGAGAACGCTTCTGTAAATAAGTGAATATTGAAGAGCGTTTCGCGCTGTTATTGCAGTGTAACAGTCTGTGCATACGTGTCGAGAGCATATTGAGAGGGTCATTACCCATGAGCCCGTGCTGCGCCGGTGTCTGAGGAGATCAGGCTTATCTCAGCTCTGATATCCAGCGCTATGATGTCGTTTGACCTCCGTGACCTCTTCAAAACTTTGGGCTTCACTGATAGAAGCGTGAGCAGCCGAGCCACGCTTTTTCATTTGAGAGAGGACATTAAGCCTTCAATATGACTGCAGGTTTTATTTCTTCACAGCCATTTATAATAAAAAAATCAATAATAGTTGCATTTAATTTAACAACACGCATATATAGTAAGGTGATCCCAGCAAAGCAGGTCAAATAAAGAAATTATTTACATGTGATTTAAATGAAAATATAATAATATAGTTCAATATAACCATATAATCTTATGCTTTATAATTATCTATCAATATATATTTTTAATATATATTTTATTTTCTATTATTTATATTTTACACTCTAAAAAATGCTGGGGTTTTTTAACCCAAATTAGGGTCAAATATGAACAAACCCAAATGTTGGGTTTAAAATGTAATTTTAAATTTTAACCCAACTTCCAATTTCACTTTCAATTTTAAATTGTTTAATTACCTTTTAAATGCAACATTTGTGTTTGTCCATATTTGACCTAAATTTGGGTTGAAACAACCCAGCATTTTTAGAGTGTATATTAATTTACTTTAATATTTATATAATACTTTTAATATATATATATATAACCAGAGTTTTGTGGTTTAAGTTTTTATAAAATAAATTAACAAAAATTATAAAGTATTTTAATATTAATAATATATTTTATAATGTATGTGTATTAAATATTTCATATGTATGTGTGTGTGTATTTTATATATATATATATTATGCGGGTTAAAAGCCGGTTGGTTTACATGAATATTTTTTATATAATAAATATTTTTAATATAATAAATATTTATTATATTATATATTCATTTGAATGATTCATTTTTATTATATATATATATATATATATATATATATATATATATATATATATATATGGGAAAAGCAGGTTATTTTATATGTAATATGTTTTCATGTATATTTATATTTAATTGAATTATTCATTTTATATATATATATATATATATATATATATATATATATATATATATATATATATATATATATATATATATGGGAAAAGCAGGTTATTTTATGTTAATATGTTTTCATGTAAATATTTATTATATTTATATTCATTTGAATGATATTTATTTATATATATATATATATATATATATATATATATATATATATATGGGAAAAGCAGGTTATTTCTATGTTAATATGTTTTCATGTAAATATTTATTATATTATATTTGTTTGAATGTATGTATATATAAGTATGCAAATGAATAGAGGCAACACATATAGCACATATACAGACATATATATATATATATATATATATATATATATGTAGAGACTGGGCAACATCAAACACATGAAAGCCGTCTGACTGTTTACATGTTTGTTTTTTCCAGCTGCTCATGAAGGAGGAGGTTCTCTCTTCAAAGAGATGAAAAGAGCAACATGAAAGAGTGAAGGTCCTTCCTGAAAGTCCTGCGTTCACAGTGTGTGAATGATGGAGCGGCTGATGTGTGAATTGATTCGGGCTGAAGAGAGACGCGGTCTCGGCGGGGACTTCAGATGCTCTGTGGAAATCTCACCAAGTAATTGGCCGTCAATGAAGAGCTGCATGTATTTATAGTCGTCTTTGCCATGTTTAATGCTTGCGCTATTATGTTTTCCAAAGGGAAGGGTGTCATATCGAAAGGCCTGCTCACAACAACAAGCTTTTATATCAGTTCATTCAGCACAGTGAGTCTGAATATACCAAATAAGAATCTGCTTAGGATTTATTCATCTAATCAACACTGAAAAAATGTAAAGTTTCTCAACAAATTATTCTTTAGTAACTACACTGTAAAAAATATTGTTGATTTAACTAAAAATCAAGTAACCTGGTTTCCTTAAATTTTTAAGTTCATTGAACTGTAAAAAGTGAGTTAATACAATGAAGGAATTGATTTAAGCATCAGAAATCTCAAAATTATTATGTTATCTGAACTACATAAATTGTTTGTCAAAGTCAACAGTTTGACAACAGAAACAAATGTTGTGAATTACAAATGATGAAAATATTTTTTACAGTGAGACTCTCTTCAAAGTGCTGCTTCAATTGTTATTATTTTAGTTGTCCCAAATTGACTCCAACTTAAAAAGTATGTTTGCTCAACTAGTTTATTCAACTAAAACGTTTTAATCAGGATTTATTATTTGGGCATGACTAGAAATCGCTGTAGTAGACTTTATACTGAGGTTAACACAAGTTGTTATTAGTTATTAGTTGTTGGAAATCACATGAAATATTACAGAACACAAATAGTTTCAAAGCAGCTTCACTGTAATAACTGTAAAAAATATTGTTGGTTTAACTTAAAAATGGAGACAACCTGGTTGCCTTAATTTAAGTTGATTGAACTGGAAAAGTGAGTTAATACAACAAGGAGATTCATTTAATCATCAGAAACTCAAAATAATAAGTTATCTGAACTAAATAAATTAAGTTGATTTGACAAAAAATAAATGTTGTTATAAATCTTGAAAAAAAATATACAGTGCAGAATCAATAAAAAAATGTAATTTTAATTTGATCACCTGCAAAAAGTGATTTGTAATCACAACATTTTTCTTTTGTCAAATCAACTTAAATAATTAATGTAGTTCAGATAACATAATATTTTGAGTTTCTGACTAATAAATCAATCTCCATTGTATTAACTCAATTTTTCCATTTCAATGAACTTGAAATTTTAAGGCAGCCAGGTTACTTAATTTTTTTAAGTTAAACCAACAACATTTTTTTACAGTGAGAAATCTGCTGTAAATCAGTTTTAAAAGTCTCATTAATCCATTTTCTCAGCTCAAATCAATAATATTACTGAATATTGAGTGTCTTTTAAACATTTGCAGTCACTCCATGAATCGTTGCTCACTTTATGATTGTTCGTGTGTCGATGTTAACATGCGGAGTTTCTATTTCCGTCCCCGGATCGGCGCTTTCACTTGGACGTGAACATCCTGGTCCTCCTTCACCCATTACCAATCACTTTGATGGCCTTAAGTTCTAGTTGTGCATCAAACCGTACGGCTCGCATATCCTCCTCCTCACGGATTTCACTACTCCATCCACCCACCATCCATCCGTTCTTGACTCGGCCCAGGAGGATTATGCCATTCTTCACAGGACTGAGATCTCAGCGAGTGGGCAGGAGAGTCAGCAGCGAAGCCCCTAATGACACAGCGACTCCCACGCGCGTCCACAACCAATTTACCCTCGCTAAAAGAACAGCTCTCGCACGTTCCCATGCATACAGATGTCCGAATCGATGCCGGTCACCGACTGAGATTCAGTGAGCTCGGGTCCGGTGGATCGATCCCAGAGACAGACGCCGATAACTCGCTTGTTTTCCATCCAAAAAACAATCCCTGGAAATGTTGGTTTCCACTTGTAATCTCATTAGGGATTGAATGGCTCTCCTTTGAAAGGTGCCGATGCCAGCGGAGAGGAAGGCGGCATGGAGAATGACTATTGGATTAGCGTAATCCGCGACGAGAGCTTCATCGGAGGGCAGGTTTCCATCTCTTGTGCTGCGCTTGCTGATAAGGCCACCATCTATTGAAGGCTCTTTAGATATAATAGTCAGAAGGTGTTTCGCGGTGTAAGAATACTCCTAAAAATAAAACGCCATTCGTTTACTCCGCAAGGAAAAGTCATTTTAACAATAACTTATGAACCCTTAGGATCTGAGGGTGTTAATCAATCTGTTGAAGCAAAACTACATTACCCATAATGCTGTGCAGACATTTTAACCAATCAGAGTCGGAGGGAGAAAGTCATCAGGGCACGTTCGGTTTGCTACGGGTTAAGGCCAATTTATACTCACGCCGGTGAGCATTTATACTTCTGCGTTCAGGTCTTGGTTGCTTGCAGTACTGCTCCGAAACACTAGTTGGCGGCGGAGGGTTTTAATGTTTCACTGTGTTTAGATTCCTCGCGGCTAGGTTACTACAAGCAATGGCGACTGAAAGAGAGCGGATCATGTTGGAGTTGGAGCTTATTGAGGTGGAAAAACAGTTAAATTGCTAAAACTGAAATGAGAAATGCCGTGCGGAAGTGTGCGTGCAGGCTACGGCGAGAGGGTACGCGGTATGGTACGCGTCTGTGCATCGCTACCTCCTGCGCGCACCCTACGCAGAAGAATAAATTGGCCTTTACGGTGTGGTGAAGAGTTGAGTCCCACCAGAGAATGTCTAATTGAAGAGAATTGGCTCTGGCTGGTTACTTCCGGGTTCTGGACTGGCTGCAGTAACACGTCTCTGTCCATGCGGGGGCGCTCGCGGTCGAGTGCAGAATGAATGGGAGTCAATGGGGTTTCACCCCCAGAAATCCACTTTTCTCAGGATGTAATTTTTTGTCAAGTAATTTGAAAGTTGCATTCAAAAGGGAGGGCTAAGATAATACACTCAGCTGAAAATTGCATTTTTAAGTTCACTTATCTGATCTAAAAATCTGTTCAAAAATGTGATGACATCACACAATAGCAGAATGCTAGCGTGTTCCGGCCAACAACGGCCTAACCTGTAAGAAATCAAAAGGACATAAGTACTCGTTCATTCGACTTTTGGCCTATAATCTATATTGAACTTGCGGAATCAACAATAAAATCTATGTTAATTTAACGACAAGCAGGTGAAAGAGACACATTTAGCCGTTTAGCCCCATAGACTCCCATTCATTCTGCTCTTGCCCGCGATCACCTCCAGTGGAATTCTAATGGAACTGCAACCAAGATGATACACAATGGGGCTAATAGGAAGTGCCAAGGCTCTCCGTTAGACGGGCTCTGGTAACACTTGCTGTGTCCGAAATCTCCACTCAAAGCACTACTCCCTACCCCCTATATTGGGGTTAGAGGGCAGAGCACTATATAGTGAGCTCACCAGCATAACAGAAGCCACTTTCGGACACTACTCGATCGTCTCTCGGTGCCAGTTGATTACGTCATCTATCAGCTGGTACCGATCCTGCTCTGGGCTAAAAATATATTTTTTAAATAAATATATTACATTATATTGAGCTTATTTCTCCAAAATGTAAAAACTAAAAGTGATTTCTGTCCGTTTTTGTTATAATGCGCTACTCCACACGTGATAATAACTTATTTTTACGATCAGCGCAATGCATGATGGTATGTAGGGCTTAGGTAAGTGACCATCGGTTGTACACTACTTTTCAAAATGCATTCTGGGATACATTGAGTGGACTATATAGGGTATAATAATCATCACTATACATTCGGACAGCACTACAAAATGGCGAGCTCACTATATAGTCCACTATATAGTGAGTAATGGGAGATTTCGGACGCAGCAACTGAGATGGTTCCCAGCTTAGGACCCCATTAGTATGCCAGTAGTATGCCTGATCTAAATCTGTTCTGGCGATAACTTGTAGCTAACGTGAGCTTTTTGGCGTTACGCGTAGCTTGAATGCTAAATCCCGCTGCTATGTGCAAGATAAGATACAAAACAAAAGATAGAAGCAGTTTGTTGCCATATGAAATGCCATCATTTCATAGTAGGTTGCTTCTAGAGGGACGTGATCACTTGGACGTGGCTGTGATTACAAGAGGTAAAACGAACATAAATACTGTTCGTTTCTCTCACACAAACCGCTCGTTTAGTGTCTTAGGCCATCAATGTGTACTTACATTTACGAGTCATTAAATCATGTTTAATCTGGACTTCTCTGTGCATGCTCTTTGAGGTGGTGACCATAGACCTGCATTATATGACTGACAGACAAGAACGGTTTGACCTAAAAAAATCAAAATTGAAACTACTGTGGAAACAAAGACACCTACGTCTTGGATGCCCTTGAGGTAAGATAAAACATATCAAAAATTAATTTCAAAGTGAACTATCCCTTTAATTTGACTTTTTTCAAATCAAAGTTTGTAATGTTAGTCCTCACAGCTGGTTGGTTTGTTTAAAATAAATAAAGACTTAAATCTCTATAGGGAAAATAAATGGGAAAAGTACATCCGGAAACCAACACCGGTTAACTCTATAGGCTAGTTCATGCGTTTGTGAAACTGTCGCCCACGTGTCGAGAGAACATGCTCAAAAGTTTCATTGACACGGGATGTTTTCATAACTGCTGCAGATCCGTCTCAGAAAGTTTCACAAGTTGAGAAGCTAGCAGCGCTGGAGATGTGGCGAGGACAGCATGAATAGACAAAAAAGGCAGGTGTGCGACACAGCGATTTCTTTATGTTTTTTGGGGATGGAGGGATGGATTCTGTCAGCATCTCGGCGTTGATATAGTCACGTGGCATCAGCAGAACAGGAACACCGCGCTATTCATTAATGTGGGATTCGACGGCACATCACGCCTATATGTCCGTCTCCTGGTCATTAAGTCAAACCTCGATGTCAGAAATGTCCAATGCAGTTCGGTTTGTAACATGAGCTCCGGGTCTGAACGACTGGAACATAATGAAAGTTTTCCCAGTGTGTGTGTGTGTGTGTGTTCGCTGGAGAGGCACATATGCATCCATAATTAATGTCTCAGACCGAATGAGAGCACAACTGCTTCGTTATTGGTGGGTCCGACAGACAGAGAGATGATTAGCTGTAACTCTACCGATTTATATGGTGACACATCATTTGTGAAGGACTTAAAAACTAAATTTGTGGAGCAGAATTGTAACAATTATCTGGATGTATATTTTCAGCTTTTCCTGCAATACTAGTTCTCATAATGAACAAATCACGAACCTTATTAAACTATAGCAAGTCTTAAAGGGGTAGTTCACTTATAAAAAAGACTTGCTGATAATTTACTCACCCCCATGTCATCCAAGATGGCCATGTCTTTCTTTCTTCAGTCGAAAAGAAATTAAGGTTTTTGATGAAAACATTCCAGGATTTTCTCCATATAATGGACTTCAATGGGGTCCAAATGGTTCAAGGTCCAAATGAGAGTTTCAGTGCAGCTTCGAAGGGCTCAAAGCGACACCAGACGATGAATAAGGGTCTTATCAAGCGAAACGATCGCTTATTTAATAAATAAGTAACAAAGTTTAAGTTTTATAAGCTCAAATGCTCGCCTTGCTCTGCGCGTCATGACTCTCCTGTTCGAACTTGTTCATCAAAATGAACGAATCTTTTTCGTGTCATTTGGTTCATTCAACGAACGAAATGAATGAGTTGACTCAGAAAAGATTTGTTCATTTCAGAAGTTCGAACAGGAGAGTCAAACAGAACAGAGCAAGGCGAGCATTTGAGCTTATAAAACTTAAACTTTGTTATTTATTTATTAAATGACCGATCGTAAGACCCTTACTCATCGTCTGGAATCGTTTAAAGCCCTTTGAACAGTTTGCACTGAAACTGTCTTTTGGACCTTGAACCGTTTGGTTCTCATTAAAGTCCATTATATGGAGAAAAATCCTGGAATGTTTTCATCAAAAACCTTAATTTCTGAAGCCTAAAGACTGGGCGGGGCATATCTAGTTGCCAGAGCAACTCGGCCAGAGCCCTTGCACTCGGTAAAGCCGCATTTCCTCCTGATCTCTAACAGTTTCTCCTCCTAAACTTCATATCACTTTAAAATACAGCGTTCTGTGTAGAAATTAAATGACCCGATTCCGATACATTAGCTGGTTTTGCGGTGACTTGATCACATGATCGGCTCTGGACTGGAGCTGCGGTGACAATAACGTGAAACCAGACTTCATTCGCCACAATGGAAAACATATTTACACTGAATCGTTCCCTATCCCCTATATAGTGCACTATGTGCCATTCACTATGTAGAAAACAGTCATGTGTGAACAAGTGACTGATTTCAGCCGCAGTTGCAGTGTTTATAATGTAGGGGGCGGAGCTTCAGATTCTAGAGAGCATTTGATTGGACAGAAAATCTGGTGCAGAGTGATGTCATCAAAATCATTGATTCATTGGTGAAGTGAGAGATTAAGTTTTGAACACTTGTATCTTCTAAATGTGAATTTTGTCATAGTTTTGGAGCACACTAGCTTATAGATAATTGTAAGACTAACATATACTAAAAGCCGTAAAACGTTTGATTTCATGAGGACTTTTGTGGTGTAATGCACTTTTTAAGCTGTTGCAGATCGACCTTTGACATCTGATCACCAGAGACTGGTTCCTGAATTAAACCGCATGGATGAAAGTAATGCAGTGGATGTAAATGTGTACGACGGTGGAGGAGTTTGAGTGTCAGTGTTTCTGACCGGCCTTTAAGAGATGTTCCCTGAATGCTGCCCGGTGAGAGCACTAGGTAGGCGTCAGGTGAAGAGAAGATCATATTCTGCAGTATCGGGTCACACAGCAGCTCCTCAGGGTTTGCTGATGTAAGTGACGCTGTGCTCTAGAACATGATGTTCTTCCTCAGTGTTTCTGTCTTGTTTTCCAGTACAAATATCTAAACATTTTTAAATCGAGAAGCAAAATATTAGAAAATCCAGCTTTTAATGTTGTTTATAATCTCTATGTGGAGTTTTAATACGCTTTAAGACACACCATGTGTAAATTAGAGTATTTTCTGCTTAAAACTGCAGTGAACCAAAGACTATCTCAAAAACACAGTTTGAAATTGCTGGTGTTTATGATGTCACAAATGACCTTGTAACCAATCAGATCAACGTGTGATCATCAACAAGTGGATCTCTGAGTGAGTGAGTGGAGGCGGGGCTCATTTGCATATTCAGAGAACCGCGTATACCAAATCAGGCAAAGGTGTCAAATTACATTCAACATTTTTTAACCCCTTAACTGTCACTTGCCCGTATACGGGCAACCTAAATTTACTTCACGATATTACTATTAAATCCTAATCTAGTCATGACAAACTATATATCTTTGGAACGGTCTAAGACTCCTAAATAGATATTTTAGCGCTGTTTTTTTCTTACAAATTAGGAATGAACAGTAATATATGAATTTATGACAAGAGTGCGCCTCAAAAAATCGACGTCATTACAGGAGTTTCTGACCTTTGTCACAAAAAGTCGACACACAATTTTAATAATTGAAACTTTGGTTTTTAGTGCTAAATGTTCATAATAAAACAATCTAGTATTTGTCAATAAAAAAAGATAAAATTATATTTTTAAAAGTAAAGTCCTCTAAAAAGTATAATATATTATATATATATATAAAAATATTTTTTTAATATTATTATATCACATATTTTAGTAGTTATAAGTTAGGTGTCATTTGAAAGCTTACGAACTCAGAATTCATCCTGTAAAAACCGTTTTGAAATTAGACGTGTTACCATAGAAACATATTTTTTATTAGGCCCCTCCCCTTTTGGGCATCATCTTTCATAATTTATTATGAAAATCTTTTCTAATCTTGACAAAACACATATTGTCAGAAAGGTCTGAGTCTCAAGGTTCCATATTTAGTGACAGAAGTGATATTTGGATAGAAATTTATTAATTTGTTATGGCAGAATGCATACAATTCAATTCAATGGAATTCAATGGCACCCGGTGGCTATTTTTGGTATAACGCCTAAACAAAATCTCATGGGAACTTAAATTTTTTGTGATATCAACTTTAAATTTGGAACAAAACTTGGTTAGATATATAGCTTTCATTTTATAGTAAAAAATATTTTGTAAAAGATTTATTTTATATTAAAAAATATATATTAATAAAGTATATTTTATTTGCTGTAAAATTTAACTTCCATAACTTTTTCATACTTTAATTTTTTGAAGTGCTTTCACTTCAGTAATAATATGCTGATTGTTTTCTTTAAAACAAGACCAAACTTGGGTCTATATTCCAAAGCATTCTTGAATTACAACCATTTAAGTTTGTATAGTGCATTTTAATGTCAATTATCAAAAAGGCGGGTGACAGGTAAAGGGTTAAGGCTTGAATAATTTGTTTTCCAAGGAAAAATCATGCTTTAAAATGTAATTTTGGTGATCAAAGATGAGTTTTAAAGGATAAGATTATTGACTACAGTGGGAGTTTAAATCTTGTTTTCTGAGAAATTGTTTAAAATTAAGTATGAAATATAAATAGAAATGAATTAATTCAAAGTCAAAACGAGAGTATTGTATATGTGTATAAAATTTTCCTTCTTGGACAACCAACCAATCACAGTCTTCAAAAGATTGTGTCATACATAGCAATGGGGTTAACCCCGCCTCCTCACTGAGATCAACGTTTCTGTCTTTTCCTAGTTGCTCTCAAATCAGTCCCAAATCGATTCGTAAGCAAAAACGTAAAAGTTTTTAAGCTAATTTTAGAGTGTTCTGAGAGAAACGGGCCCAGGTCTAATTCAGTTCTTCAAGCACTCAGTATTTTTCATGAAGAAACACAAACATAAATAGTGATTAAAGCCAAAATATTAAATGTAATGGCTCCATTATTTACTAGGTAATCCAGTATTTTGTAGAAGGGGTCAAAATGACAATTTTACAGGAGATTCAAATAACGGGGTAAAAATGACTTTAAAAAGATGGCAGAATCATTATTTATTTTTTACACAGAGATTGGCAGGTCTATTAGTTAAATCTGCTGGCTTAAGTCATCTTTATTGTATTAAATGCCAAAGTTGACAGTTCAAAAATGAGGAAAAAGCACTTCTCTGTGTTTTTTTTAACCAAGTTTGCATATCTGTAACTCCGGAAGTATTAAGGTTTTTTAACAATTATTAATTGACTATTTACTCATGGACCCGCATTAAGATCTCCATATTTCTAGGATTGAACAAGGCCTTTAAAATGGAGATACCAAAAGAAAAGTTTGTTAAAAAGCAGAATCAAAAAAGCACATTAAGATATCTTTAATACTTCTTGAGTTACAGGCATGCAAACTTGGGTAAAAACAAAATAAGTGATTTTTTTTCCCTTTTTGAACTCATTATAATGCAACAAAGATTGCTAAAGTCAACAGATTTGACTTATAGATCTCTGTGTAAAATTTAACCGATAAAATATATAACCATATAAAATAAAATAATGATGCTGCCATCTTAAATTCATTTTTACACCACATTTGGCTCCAAATCTCAGTGTCATTTTGACCCCCCTCTACAAAACACTGGTTAATTATATGGGCATGACATTTAATATTTTGGCTTTCATCTTCATTTATGCAATAAATAAATAAATAAATAAATAAATAAAATCTACATTTTTAGCCGGGACTTCTAGTTCAGTTGACACAGAATGATTGGATTAGCAGATCTGCATTGAGCTCTTTGACATATGAATTAATAATGAATGAATTTTGATGTATGAAAGAAGTCCCATGATTATACACAATTGTTCAGACTCACTTAACGAGGAGTCATTATATAAAGTTACAAAGAATCATCCAATGACCAGAAAAAATGACATTACTTAAAACAGGAAAAAATATCTTCCAGTTTGTCTGTCTTGCTCTCTTCCCATCATGCTTTCAAAGCGGGCTGGTTTAACATATGATCCTGTTCTCTCTGGAGTGTCAGAAGGTGATCCAGGTGCAGTTTTAAAAGCACTGACATCAAACGCAGTGGCCGAATGAATCTCGCTGAAACATATTAATAATTCATCAGAACATCTCTCCTAACACTGTCAGATCAGTATTTCTGTTTGTTTTCCAGTAAAAAAATATTCTTGAATCAAGATACATTTCTTAAACTAAAGATATTTAGTCTGGTTATCTGAAGCGAGTTCATGTGGTCAATAATTTATAAATTTTACACATTATATATGTTTAAATAAATCCTTTTTTTAATTTACCATGCTGTTAATTTCCTATAAGGTTTATAATGATAAAAATTATTCTACTCTTTCCAATTACAATGATTGCTGTTACTGTCTATTTCAGTGTTGGTTTGAATGTTGGTTTTAATGTAACAAACATGGAATCAAAACCAGATGATGAATAAGGTTCTTATCAAGCGAAACGATCGACTCATTTAATAAATAAATAACAAAGTTTAAGTTTTATAAGCTCAAATGCTCACCTTGCTCTGTTCTGATGCGTCGTTCGTGACTCTCCTTTTCGAACTCGTTCAAATAAAAATGAACGAATCTTTTCAGAGTCATTTGGTTAATTCAATGAACGAATTGACTCGGAAAAGATTTGTTCATTTTGATGAACGAGTTCGAACAGGAGAGTCACGCATCAGAACAGAACAAGACGAGCATTTGAGCTTATAAAATTTAAACTTTGTTATTTATTTATTAAATGAGCGATCGTTTCGCTTGATAAGACCCTTCCAAACAGCAAACTGACATTGAATCAACGTAGCAAACGAAACGTCTCTCATTACATCGAAACAACGTTGATCTGGCATTGTTTTGTTCATCGAAAATTGGTTTGCTTTCATAACGTTGAAACAACGTTGATTTCAAGTTGATTTTCCGTTAGTTTTGAAAGAATGACACATCATTGACGTTGTTTCAACGTTAATTTCGATGAGCAAAACAATGTCAGATCAACGTTGTTTCAATGTCATGTTTCCACGTTGATTCAATTTCAGTTTGCTATCTGGGTTATTCATCGTCTGGTGTCGTTTAAAGCCCTTTGAACAGTTTGTACTGAAACTGTCATTTGGACCTTGAACTGTTTGGTTCCCATTGAAATCCATTATATGGAGAAAAATCCTGGAATGTTTTCATCAAAAACCTTAATTTCTCTTCGACTGAAGAAAGAAAGACATGGACATCTTGGGTGAGTAAATTATCAACAAAAGTTTTTTTTTTTTTAAGTGAACTATTCCTTTAAGACCTCTTTTAAGGGTTAAGATGCCTTCTGAATGACTTTTTTCTATAATTTCAAGAGTTAAGGCCCACATTTATATGAAATTTCTTAGAATTTTGTCTCTAGGAGCGACTCTTTCTATTAAGATTCTTTATGAATACGGTCCTGGTGTTTGAAAGTATGAAGAACGGACCACAGACTGAAGAGAGAGCAGGTAAAAACACCATTAATGTTCTGTGTGTGTGTGTGCAGGAGGTTTTATTCCAGAGTATTTGATGTATTTCTAGCCTAAGAGTCATTAATGCACAAACACACAGTCTCCTAGTTGAGTTAGTTCACATCAGTGATCAGTCTCGTCGGACGGCTGGTGAAACTTTAGGAAGCCAAGATGCAGTTAAACTTTACATAACCCAAGATTGCAGAGGGCTTATTCTGTACATGTAGTACAATATCAACACCTACACAACCGCCACTAAAATACTGCGCCATCTGTGTCTCTCAAACGAAGCGTGGGCACTATAGGAACTAATACACAACATGCGGCTTATTATAGAATCTACTGATGCAAAACGCCACCGAGCTCAAGAGGTCAGGATGTAAGATGTGCGATGTTAGAGACTTTCTCTTCGAAGCTGTGGTGTATGGAGCTGGTGATGGGGAAAAAATAATGTCAGATGATGAAGAAACTTTGCATTTTACTCGCACAACTTTTAAGTTTCTCAAGGGAACGCAAACGCATTGACATCTCTTTGTTTTTCATCGCCATGTCCCTTCAGGGGCTCCGTAGCAGCAGTCGGTGACGCGCTCGTGTTGCTCTTCAGGTGCAGACGCGATGCTCTGTGAGAAACACACACTCATTTGAGGTGTTATTCAGTGAAAATCTCCTGCAGCTTGTGATTCTGGTGTGTATCGTCGTCACGTGTGTTCAAATGCCATGTGAAGATGTGTCGCTGTCAGAGAGTGTGACGTTCGCGCTGCTAAACATCTGCTTTCAGTGACTGAATGGCACATTCGTATGTTCACGGGACTCTGATGCCGGTAAAATAGTCACATAAACAGTGCTTTATTTGGATTGTTTTATTTTAATATGTATTTAAATTAATTATTATTATAAAGTCTGCATAAAATAGAGGTTTACTTCCCTATGATGTGTGAGTGGAACACTTGAATGTGGGCGGGGCTTGATTTTGTTTGTGGGAATTGATTGAATGGTTGTGGTTTGCTATTGGCTGATCTCATATGAGTGACAGGTTGCTCCGCCCTCGTCATCAGAGAAGAGATGCTGATTATTCTGATACAAGAATACTAGGAACAAAAATTTTAAAATGTAAAATACACTGTAATATCCCATGAAACATAAGAATTGTCAATTTTGATTTCATGGTGACTTCAACACTACATGTTACCAACTAAAATACTAATGTTTATGTCTTAAATAGTTCACTTTTAAAACATCAGACATGGCTGTGGTAACATAAGGTAAAAACGATGTTCGTTTTCTCACACAAACCGCTCGTTTCATTCATCATTGTGTACTCACATTTACGAAGTCATTAAATCATGTTTAATTTGGACTTCTCTGTGCATGCTCTTTGAGGTGGTGACCATAGACCTCCATTATATGACTGACAGACATCAAACGGTTTGATGCAACAAATTACCTCAAGGGCATCCAAGATGTAGTTGTCTTTGTTTCCGCAGTAGTTTAAATTTTTAAAATTTTTAGGTCAAACCGTTCTTGTCTGTCAGTCATATAATGGAGGTCTATGGTCACCACCTCAAAGAGCATGCACAGAGAAGCCCAAATTAAACATGATTTAATGACTCGTAAATGTAAGTACACATTGATGGCCTAAGACACGAAAGCAAGCGGTTTGTGTGAGAAACGAACAGTATTTATATCGCTTTTAGCTCTTGTCTAAGTTGAGCTGACAACAAGAACGGTTTGACCTAAAAATATCAAAATTGAAAATACTGCGGAAACAAAGGCACCTACATCTTGGATGCCCTTGAGGTAAGATAAAACATACCAAAAATTAATTTCAAAGTGAACTATCCCTTTAAGAATATGATTGATTGGCTGTGTGAATGTTCATTTTCCACCGCACTGTTTCTTTAAATGTGTATCTGTGGAGTTACTGCGGGTCAAATGAGTCCCAGTGCGTTCATATCAGTGCAGAAACAGATCGTGCCGCTGCTCTTTGGGCCATTTTCTGTGTAATGACGCTTTGACTGTTCTCTGTGTCTCTCAGGTGGCCATGGACGTGTCGAGAGGTTTGAGAGAGACAACAGCAAAACCCCCTCCATTCGCACCGCAGAAATGCTGCTAATTGTCTTTTCCATCCCATGAGTTTGACTCTCCAAAGGCCAGTGACGCTTATGGATTTTCTCAAATGTCATCTTAGTTTGGGCTCCTGAAGCCGAGCTACAAATCCACCGACAGGCGAGCGATTAAGGCTCACCTTGTTTATCTGCCGACCGCCACCAACCTGGCCATTATCTGAACAATGCAACGACACACAGAAGATTCATCAGAACGCTTTATATACGCCAGAAAACATATGAATCTTTCACTGAAATCCATATCGAATTACATTTATAATACTGTTGTTGCTTCATGACATGTAGACACACATATTCTTATAATGTGTGAATGATTCCTTTAATAATACACTGCAAAACTTGTGTTTTTCCATAAACATTCTTAAATCAAGATACATTTGCTGGAGAAGCAACATTGTTTTCTGAAAGATTTATCAAACTTATGCTTAAAACCAGAAACATTTTTTGCCAGTTGTCGGCCTAAGGAAAAATAAACTTGTTTTCTCATTGAATTACTTTTATTTTTCTAAACCCATAATTTGACTTGTTTAAGTATACTCATAAACTCACTCAATTTAACATTTCAGAAAACAAGACTTTACATATCTTAATCTATTTTACTTTTGAAAGTAAATGTATCATGATTTAATAATGTTTATATAATAAAACAAGAACATGGGGTCAAGAAAAATGAATTTATTCAAAGGGAAAACAAGTTTATTTTTTCTTATTCCACTATCCGAATACTTTTCTGAAGCATACATTTTTCAGAAAACAAGACTTCATATCTTATCATTTTGCTTCTAAAGTAAATGTATCTTGATATAAGAATGTTTTGAAGTGAGAGATGCAGTCGTTTTACACTGCAAAAAATGCTTTTCTTAGTTATGTTTTTGCCTTGTTTCCAGTCCAAATATCAAACATTTCTTAAATCAAGATGCATTTACTAAAGTAGTAAAATGACATACGATTTTAAGTCTTGTTTTATAGGGAAATGAATCAAAATAAAGTGAGTTTTTGCTTAAAAAAGCAAAATGATCTGCCATTGGGGTCATTTTTTTGCCATTTTTTTTTCTGATCCCATTGGCAGATCATTTTACTTGATTTAACCCTAAAACCGTATTATGGACAAATGTGGACAAAATAGTTTTGATTTATTTTTAATAAATACTTTTCTTGATCTGAGTGGTACAAGACTTGGCTACTTTTCCCAAGTTTGCCTCCTGAACACACACAATTTTTTTGGACTCAATTCTACAATGTTAAGTGGGTGAAAAAAAACCCTCCTTAATCTTGTATTTGGGTCAAAAATGGGCACCCATAGAAATGAATTGGAAAAACTGTAATTTAGAGCATTCTAAAATAAGCCAAAATAAGACACCAGGTGACAGCAAAGTCACTTCATCTTTAGGTTTTAGCTTGAAGAACTTATTGGAATGATATTTTAATGTAGTTTAAAAAATAAGCATAATTTACATAGAAAATATGGTACTTTTTGAAGTAAATAAATTCAAAAATACCCCCAAAATAAAAAAAACACCATAAATGGAAAGACAAAACTTTATCGAAGACAGTGATATAACATTTATAATAAATAAAAATTAGGATCACACCTGAGTCCTCTGTCCACAATTACAGGATAAAGGGCTATAAAGTGAATACGGTTTGAGGGCTACACAACAACTCACTTAATTTTGATTAATTCTCCAGAAAACATGACATAATATCTTATCTCATTTTACTCCTCTAGTAAATGCATCTTGATTTAAGAATTTTTGGATATTTGGACTGGAAACAAGACAAAAATACTAAGTAAAAGTATTTTTTGCACAGGTTTGATCACTGATTGCTGCTGTTTAATGAAGTTTTTGCTCTTGTCTGGTCTCTTTGTTTTTATAGTGCCAGTGTAGAAGTTCCCGAAGCTTGTCTCCCACAGAAACTTTGCTTTCGTCGGTCATCTGAGGAGAATCTCAGCAGGATCGGTGTCACCGGCGAGGGCTGACAACACACATTCACACACAGCTCTGAGGCCTCATCAGCCACCGTGAGTCCAACTTTGTGATTGACACCAAACCCGGCTCCATTGTCTCCGCGCAGGTTAAAAACATAATACAGCGCCAGTGTCGCCACGGCGATAAGGGCCGTCCAATCATACGTCTCGCAGCTGCCAGGTTGTTAAAGAACATGCGAAAGACTTCGGGTTCGCTGTGCATTTTTGCTGCCATTGGCACATCAGCCGCGGAAGGGCTGTGAGTGTGAAAGTCACGCTTTCTCATCGGTTTCTCTATTTTTTTTGTGTCGTGTCACGGTGGGCTGTGTCACTGCATGTGTTTAGTCCATATCACTCTTCAAAAAAAGTTTTTTTTTGCATAGCTTATCTATATAAAAACCAATTTCAGTTCCCCAGAAAAACCTTCAGTGGTCAGTTCTTAAAGGGTTAATTCACCCAAAAATGAAAATGATGTCATTAATGACTCGTCCCAAGCCTGTCAGACCTCGTTCATCTTCAGAACACAGTTTAAGATATTTTAGATTCAGTCTGAGAGCTTTCTATCCTCCATTGAACATGTGTACGGTATACGTCCTTGTCCAGAAAGGAAATAAAGACATCATCAAAGTAGTCATGTGACATCAGTGGGTTATTACAATGTTTTGAAGCATCGAAAATACATTTTGGTCCGAAAATAACACAAACTACGACTTTATTCAGCATTGTGTTATCTTCCGGTTCTAGTTGTGGATCTGCGTTCAGTGTGTCTGAGAGGGATCGTTCTGCCTCCGCCTAAGCTTCGCCCACAAATAAACGGAACCAAGTTTACAAACTGAAAAGAGCTCTATAGACTATATATATTTGCCTATGTGAGACTATAGTTTGAATAAAACCATTTTCTTTGCATGACACATTGACATTTTTACCCTTTACACGGGAGCGCGGCAGTGGAGTGTTTTAAAGATTTCCTCTCTGGAGGGTGGTTTCACTTTTTTGCGTTTTTAAGCCCCAAAAGCGCCTTCACCGTGTAAACGAAAGGCACATCCGATAAAATATTTTTACGTTTTCATCCGCGAGCGTCTCGTGTAAACAGGGCCTAATTTTCCCGCCAAAAACCTCAAGTTTTTCCACATACAAAGAAGGCTATGTTTACACGGAAACGATTGTGAAGAGAAAACGCAAAAGTGGCGTTTTTTATTCTGCGTTTAGGCGAGCGTTTTTGGGCGTGAAATCCGCTGCGTATAACCTTCACTGTCAAGCAGACTTTTGCGTTTTACCCTTTACACGAGAACGTGGCGGTGGAGCGTTTTAAAGATTTCCACTCTGGAGGGTGGTTTCACTTTTTTGCATTTTAAAGCCCCAAAAACGCTGTTGCCATGTAAACAAATAACTTATAAGTCTACAAGTCAAGTCAAGGAAGGTCTTGTTATTTAAAGAGTAACTAAACCCTAAACCAACTTTTTTTAGTTAATGATCTATAAGAATGGATCTTTATTAATACCAGTCATTGATTCGAGTACGTTTTTTTTCCCAACTTTATTTATTGAGTGAATTTTACATTTTTTAACACCAGGTGACAAATATAGTTAACAATAAACATTAGAAAGTGGGACTGAAATAGCACCTGTACCCAATACCCCCCACCCATGAACTAACCCAACACAGGCCCTTAAACGAGGACAGACACACAAAGCCATGCATACCAACAAACAGTTATCGGTACAAATAAACACACCAAAAAAATAAATAAATAAATAAAAATAATAATAATAGTAATACTTAGATAATTAGGTCAGTGAAAAGTTATATATTAAAAAATATAACATATATATATATATATATATATTCGAGTAACTTTTTTGACGTTTTTGTATAAAGTGTTTTATGTCTACAGTATATGGTGTAAAAACGTCTTAGTGCTGCCCTCTTCAGGTTGAACGGTGGCTACTGCAGTTGAATTTTCCTATTGGATGTTCCGTGCTTTGTGGACGTACGCAGGTTTCAGCTCACCACGCTCTTGGTACAGAGCTACGCCCTTGGCAGTATAAAAAACAGCTTGTTTCGTCAAAACCAGCCAGGAGTTGGAATTGTGAGTATTGAAAACGATCAGAGTGTTTTAGCATCTATTTCGTCCCCTATATCTCCACTTTTTCAGCATTTTTCAAATATTGCCAGTGGGTGGAGTCAGGCTCTGACCAGGGGTTTAGTTACCCTTTAAGTTTTGTTACAAGCCTCCTTACATATAGCGCCTATCCTTTGTTACAGCTGTCAATAATCCAAATAACCCTTTCCCATTAGTGGTTCTT
Source organism: Hybognathus amarus (assembly GCA_030378365.1). NCBI lineage: Eukaryota > Metazoa > Chordata > Actinopteri > Cypriniformes > Leuciscidae > Hybognathus > Hybognathus amarus. The sequence goes on from JAQIUQ010005548.1 coordinate 174,582, forward strand.
TAGATGTTAAAGGTTCTTCATGAAACCATCGATGCCGACCTTTATTTTTAAAGTGTGTCTTCCTTTAACCCCTGCAGCTCTTCCTAACCGGACCAGCACGTGCCGTGTGGAGCGTTTAATCTCCAGCATACAGATGCATCTGTGTTGTTTAAGGCTGGATTGATAAAACCTTCTCACGAAACATCTGCACAGCGGCGCTATTATTGAGCAGAAATGGGATCCGGACTGTTCTTTCAGATTCATTTATCCCAGGCTAAAGGTCAGCACTTTCTTTCAGATGCTCAGCTTTGGCATCTGTGAATAAATGTTGCTCATGCTGAAATACTTCTGAACGTTGAGCTCTCAGAAACTTCGTTGTGCCTGAGATAAAGCGCTATTCTGAGCTCGGGTGGAAGGTCTTTAATGTGAGGACGTGGGTTAGAAGACGCTCGATGCGCTGCATTATGCCATACAGATGACCGACCCCAACACGAGGCCGAACGGTCACTTCTGAGAGGGAAAACAACATCCACAGTAGCCTTGAAGGATGAATGCGCTCTGTTTGTAAAGGAAACAGCTTTTTATTTCATCCTGGTCTCCAGTGAAACCCAGGTTTGGAGTATGAAATAGTATTACCAGTCACGCTGTACTGGTTTGGGAAGGTCTGTAAACCAGTTTGACCTGTAAACTTTCCCTCCAAAAATGATGGAAACCTATTTCTGACACACTGGGGAAAAATACTTTGGTGTAAATAATTAAAAATCTTAATTATGACACAAACATACTTTATGAAAATAATGAATTTGAATTGTGAGATGAGTTTTATCTCATAATTATGACTTAGTATGTCATAATTTAAATTTTTAAGTCATAATTTTGACTTTTAATCTCATAAATATGACTAGTATGTCATAATTTTGACATAATTATGATTTACCAAAGCACGATTTTTTTCCCTTATGTGGCGGATATGGGCTTCCATTATGTTTTTCCAGACATTTTTTCTCCAAAACGGCTCAGAAAAGAAACACTTACACTTTCTAGAAGGTGAATTCTATTTAATTCATTTAATTATTTTAAATTTAAAAAAAATAATTCTATCCCAGCTAACAAAAATAGGTTCTAATAACATTTTCCCATTCATTTGTGAGAAAGTCCTTTCTGAATGTCCTCAGAAAGATAAAAAAAGTTTCAGTTTTTTAAAAATGTTTTAAAAACGTTAACATTAAGTTTTAGTGTCCTTATAAACACAGTCTGTTAAATCTTAAGTGAAAGTAAACAGTCAAGAGAGAAAAAGAAAACGCATGTGTTAGTATATTAAATCCGTACAGCTCTTAAAGTGACAGCAGCCTAATAAACCCACTGTCTGTTTTAATGTAAATTTTTTTTATCAAATTAAGTCCAATTACAACGTTTCCGACCTTCCATAAACAATGCATAAATAATGTTTTTGTGAACATTTTGAGAATATTATTTGATCAAACATTCTATTAATGTTACTGGAATAACATTAATAGAGTACTAACATTAATAGTGACACACTCTAATAAACGCTGAGTTGTTTCAACCCATATTTGGGTCAAATTTGGACAAACCCAAATGTTGGGTTAAAAATGCAATTAAAAAAAATTACAGTTGAAAGTAAAAGTTGAAGTTGAGTTAATATTTGAAATGACATTTTTAACCCAACATTTGGGTTTGTCCATATATTACCCAAATTTGGCTTCAAACAACCCAGCATTGTTTAGACTGTATGTTCTCCATATTTGTCCATTCACTTTTTATTTTAATTCCTTTCTGTGAAAAGCACTTTGAATTATCATAGTGTATGAAATATGCTATCACTATAAACAATGCTGGGTTGTTTTAACCCAAATTTGGGTCAAATATGAACAAAACCAAATGTTGGCTTAAAAATGTAATTTAAAATTTTAACCCAACTTCAACTTTCACTTCAACTGTAAATTTTTTTTAATCACATTTTTAACCCAACATTTGGGTTTGTCCATATTTGACCCAAATTTGGGTTGAAACAACCCTGCATTTTTTAAAGTGTATGCAACATGGCTGTAAATTTATGAGCACACGCAAAAACAATAGAGAACCAATGAAATGTTATGTTGTAGTCAATGTACACTCTGAAAATGCTGGGCTGTTTTAACCCAACTTTGGGTCAAATATGGACAAACACGAAACGTTGGGTTAAAAATGAAATTAAAAAATTTAACCCAATGGCTGGGTTTGTCCATATTTGACCCAAAGTTGGGTTAAAACAACTCAGCATTTTTTTAGAGTGCATACTTAATGTTGCATAATTTTGAGAAAACCTTGCCAGAACATTCCGTTAGCTGGAATTGAGGTGTTTTAAATAAAATAAAACGAAATAAAATGTATCCAGCGAGGCAAGCGCTGCACTCTGAAAAATGCTGGGTTGTTTTAACCCAACTTTGGGTCAAATATGGACAAACCCAAATGTTGGGTTAAAAATGCAATTAAAAAACATTTTTGTGAAAGTTGGGTTAATATTTGAAATGATATTTTTAACCCAACATTTGGGTTTGTCCATATATTACCCAAATTTGGGTTGGAATAACCCAGCATTGTTTGGAGTGTATATGTTCTCCATATTTGTCCATTCACTTTTTATTTTAATTCCTTTCTGTGAAAAGCACTTTGAATTATCATAGTGTATGAAATATGCTATCACTATAAACAATGCTGGGTTGTTTGAACCCAAATTTGGGTCAAATATGGACAAAACCAAATGTTGGCTTAAAAAAGGTAATTTAAAATTTTAACTCTCAACTTTCAACTTTCACACATTTTTTAAATCACATTTTTAACCCAACATTTGGGTTTGTCCATATTTGACCCAATCTGGGTTAAACAATCTCAGCATTTTTAGAGTGTATGCAACGTGGCTTGTCCAAATTTACCCAAAGTTGGGTTAAAAGACCCAGCATTTTTAGAGTGCATACTTAATGTTACATCATTGAGAGAACCTTGCCAGAACATTCCTGTTAGCTGGGATTAGTGTTTTAATGAAATAAAATGAAGTCAAATGTCCAGCAGGCAACGCTGCCTGAAAATGCTGGGTTATTTTAACCCAACTTTGGGTCAAATATGGACAAATCGAAATGTTGGGTTAAAAATGTGATTAAAAAAAATGTACAGTTGAAGTGAAAGTTGAATTTGGGTTAAAATTTTAAATTACATTTTTAAGCACAACATTTGGTTTTGTCGTTGGGTAAAAAAAACGAAACGTTGGGCCGAAACGTTGGGTTAAAAATGAAATTAAAAAATTTAACCCAATGGCTGGGTTTGTCCATATTTGACCCAAAGTTGGGTTAAAACAACCCAGCATTTTTTAGAGTGCATACTTAATGTTACATAATTTTGAGAGAAACCTTGCCAGAACATTCCGTTAGCTGGAATTGAGGTGTTTTAATAAATAAAACAAAATAAAATGTATCCAGCGAGGCAAGCGCTGCACTCGAAAAATGCTGGGATGTTTTAACCCAACTTTGGGTCAAATATGGACAAACCCAAATGTTGGGTTAAAAATGTAAAAAAATTTAACCCAATGGCTGGGTTTGTCTATATTGACCCAAAGTTGGGTTAAAACAACCCCATTTTTTAGAGTTTGGTCCCCTCAATTTTTAAGATGGTTATGGCCTTGCATGAAACACAAAAACAGAATTTCGGAAGAATCTTCAGCATAAGTTACGAAATGTATTTATATGTTGATAAAGCAGCATGAATCAGTTCCAGGCTGGTTTATGCATCTGAGACCAGCCATAACCAGTATAGTTGGTGGACCACCATCATGATGTTCTCGAGCTAAACTGAGCTGCAAACCAGCCATCAAATCATGCAAATCATGCCTTATGTTGTAGTATAAACTCTCATTGTCTTCAGAGTCTTCTTTTGTGAGTAATTGATGATTTGGTGAGCGAGTCCAGTAATATAAAGCGTGATCTGCAGTGCAGTGTTAACTTACTCCGAGCAGAACCGGGGCGATGTCTGGGAATGTCACAATCTGCATGTTTATTGTTGTTTAACTGGTCTTCTGGGCTCCTCCGATGGGAAATCAGCAGACCTCTAATGGCTATTTTCCTGCACTGATGATCGCCAATATCCACACCGCTGTCATTTCGTCCCAATGTCTTTATCATAGAGACACTACGAAAAAGATGAAATCGCAGCAGACTGAACGCCAATTAAAAGCAATGCACTTCGTTAAACGGAGGCACTGGATTCCTCATGACGGATGCGTGCTGTTGCTAGGCTTCCTCGCTCTGATTTACTCCGGCTCTATAGATCATCGTTTAATGTATGACAGGGTTAATGAGGTACACATGTGTTGCACTCAGAGTTTCTGTCTTGTTCCTTGTAATGATGATTTTATTGCTTAAAGCAAGACTCTGGAATTAAACCATCGACTCTGTGGCGCTTTATACAACACAGATCGTTTTAAAGCAGCTTCATAACACAATCAATGATGCAAACTATCAAATATGGGAAGAGTGCAGTGTCATAGTTCAGTTCAATAACTGTGTAAAGTTCATCTATTATTAAACAAGTTCAGATAAGCAGAAGACAATGTCAGTTACTCAGGTCAGAGTTTTGTTCTCGATGTCAGTGCACGGAAATCAATAATATTCACTGAATATTAAGTGTATTTTAAACCCCAGACTGTTGTTTACCATTAGCTTGAGTCCTTAGGTGTGTGTGCAGCTGCTTTTATAGATAAAGACGACACACTGATCTGAGCAGTTTTACCTGCCGTTTTGACTGAGACTCGTGCTGACAGATATTAATGAACTGCGGCACATAATTAAGATTATAAATAAGGTGATTGGCAGAGAGCATGAGCTGACCGTCGATCTGTCCGTCTGAAACACACATCAACAGCAGATATTAGATCCGTAATGCTTCACAATACACTCCTTTGTTAGTTAATAAAAATGCAATTAGTCTTGGTATAATTTTATAAATTTAAGATTATTGCAGTATTTTTACAGAAAAATACTATTTAATTTTTTCTTAAAAACTGTGTTTACCGTTTCTTTAAAATTATTTGTGAAATTTACTGTATTTTTTGAGTGAAAATAGATTTTTGATTTAAAAATGTATTAGTAAATGTTAACTTAATGATATGAATAGTTATTCAGCATTTAAACTTGAGTTAAACTGAAAGAAATATATTATATATATATATATATATATATCAGTATTTTTGTCTTGTTTTTTTCCAGTACAAATATCAAATAAAGTATTAATTATATTTTTACTAGAAAAGCAAAATGACTGATTTTCCTTAAAACAAATAAAAAAATAATAACGTGGTCAGGAAACTAGCCTAAAAAACAAAAAAACAAGATACTTTTTTAATAACACTTTATTTTGATGATTTTTAAATCAAGACAATATCTTCAGTCATTTTGCTTATCTATATCTTGATTTAAGAATGTTTAGTTATTTATTTGTTAGATATATTATATATTTAAATTAAAAATATTTTTTGCTATTTATTTTAATTAAATCCTAATTATGTTAATCTTTTGTATTTTATTCAAGCGTTTTATGTATTTATTTAAATGCTATATTATTAGTTTTTTTTTAATCTGATTTATTTTTCAATTCTACTAAAATGTATTTATTCATTTAGAAAGTGACTTTAATCCCCTTAATTGTATTGATTATTTGATTTATTTTTGAGGTTGTTTTCCACCCCTGAACCCCTGTCTTGTGCGAGGCTTTATCCAGATATCCTGAACGGAGAGAGATGAGGAGATGTAGAATGGAAATGTGTTCCTCCAGCTGACCGGCTCTAATGAACATTCACATCAGAGACGGGAGATGAATCTTTGCCCACAGAGGATGTAAATAATGAAAGCAACCCTCCTGCAGTTCCAGCAGGTGGGTGTGTGTGTGTCTGTGAGTGTGTGTGTCCCAGTGGGGACTTAAACCTGAATGCACATGTCACTGTGGGCATAAATTGAGTTACACAAGCTTAAAAATCATGACTTATATATATATATATATATATATGTATATGTATATATATGTATATAGATATATGTAAGAACAGCTTTTTATTTCATCATGGTCTCCAGTGAAACCCAGGTTTGGAGTATGAAATGGTATTACCAGTCATGCTGTACTGGTTTGGGAAGGTCTGTAAACCAGTTTGACCTGTCAACTTTCCCTCCAAAAATGATGGAAATATATATATATATATATATATATATATATATATATATATATAAAACTGCAGAAAGTTTTGTATCATGGGCAGGTTGAGGGGTAGGGTTAGTGTGTGTGTGGGTAAGTTTAGGTGTGTGGTTAGTGTACATGTTTTTCTACCCCGGTGGGGACTTAAACCTGAATGCACACAGACTCATGGGAACTCGTGTCACTGTGGGGACCTAAATTGAGGTCCTCATGGGTAAATGCTCATAAATCATACAGAATTATTATTTTTTGAAATGTAAAAATGCAGAATGTTTCCTGTGATGGGCAGGTTCAGGGGTAGGGACAGTGTAAGGGGACAGAATATTACAGTTTGTAGAAGTAGTAACCATTCGACGTGATCTCACTGAGTAATACGTATGTATTTTAACGTAAAGTGTCGTTCTATCATACGTACATACAATTACGTTTTATATGCGAGAAAACTATAATACTGGCGTATTTACATACTAAAACATTGTTAAAATATTTACGTATTGACAGCACAAAAAACGTAAATTATTTACGTATGAACATAATCCACCGACGTACACATTTGTACATATCACAATTTATGCATATTAATATTGTAGCATTATGTTTTGACTCTATTGCATTCCACTTATTAAGTCTTATTAATTAAGTTTTCAGTCGTATTTATTGATATAATACTGATAAATATTAACATTTTGCTTGTTTCGCCTGCATGGTGTTAAATACACTATAAAATCTTAAAAATACATTCTTTAACGCTTATGTTCAACCATTTTGTAATATAGTTTATTTACCTTGAGACAAAGCGCTTTCTCCTATAAAACACAACAAAAATTCACAAAAGACATACAATTTTATTAGTTTGATGTAATCCAAATCTTTCTAATCCATAGTTGTTTGCAGAAACAACTCCTAATCCAGTCGTGATCTTCGTCTCCATTTTCAGAAGCGAACGTACATGTTAAATCCCGCTGCGCTGGTGATGTATTCAATTTCAAAAATCGCGCCTTGAGAACCGTTACGTTGTGTTTTACGGCATTGGCTCTTCCCTGCTTCGTCACAGATGTCGACATGAAAGAAGGACTTGGTGACGGTTGGTTTAGTTCATTTGAAATGAAGAAGCGTTAAACTGAAAGCCGGATTAACATTTTCATTTAGATTAGTAATTTAATTTCTGCCCTGTACTTAATACAAAACTATTACAATACTGCCAGAGAGGACTGCGACTGCAACGCATCATCATGTGCTTTTGGTATTCGGTTTTGACATTTTCGTAATAAATAAATTATTGTGATTATTAGGGTTGGGTATCGATTTTGATTTGAACGATTCTGATTCCGATTTCGATTCCGTTTGATTCCTATCACGATTTCTAGATTCTCGAATTCTTTTAAGAGGCAGGGTCAAAAAAGTTTAGCTAACCTTGCTAACCAACTGTCTTTCTGAAGGAAATACTCCTTCTGTCACAAAAACTCCTTTTGTCACAAATTTTGTATTTTGCCGAAATTTCGTTATTTTTAGAAATGTGAAGCCACACTTTGGACCGCCGACTTAAGCTACTCATGTTCGAACTTGCGCGGTTATGCCAACACTTCCGGTAGACGCTTCTTCGTTGGTGTTGTTCAGCGGTTTCTTCTTCCGGTCGGCAGACTGTGAATATCGAAACTAGGAATCGAAATTTTAACTTTTGAACGATTCTGGGAAAAATCAAAAAGTTACGTCCCGGTTCCAATCGATACTCAATTCTTGATACCCAACCCTAGTGATTATACTTGTCTGTTAGTTATGTTTTTCTTCATAATTGTAGTTTGTTACGTTGTTTTAAGGAATTTTTAAGAGTAGGTTTTTAATGCTAAATTGTCAATAAAACTGCCATTTCCCAACACATCTGTACATTACGTTTTATTCGTTCTTTATATTATGTATAAAATGGGTATGTTTAGGTTTGGGATTAGGGTTTCGGGATCTTACATTTATCTATAAAATGGTAAAAAGGGAAATTATACAGATATCTTTATGATATAGAATATACGTAAATAGTTTACGTTTTTTAGCTGTAAAAATGTAATAATGTTACGTTTAAATGTTGCAGATACGTCTATATTATACGTTTCAGCATCTATCCAAACGTACTTAAAAAGTACGTTTTCTATCTTTGCAAAAACGTAAAATACCTACGTATTAACAATGAGACCAGGGGCGTCATTTATAAACGTTGCGTACCCACAAAAGAAGGCGTACGCCGTTCTCTCTACGCAATAGTTGGCATTTATAAAAAGCAAACTTGACGGTAAAATGTGCGGTCCTTCACGCAAGCTCTGACCCAGGCGTACGCACAAAAACAAGTGAAATGAGAAATGGCGACACCGTCGGCAGTTGGAAAAAACCCGTGAAAGTGTGTGAAACTAGACGGTTGTGTAAAATAAATGGCAATACTCATAACACGAAGACTTCACAAAGCAAGTCTTACAATTAACAGTCTACACGAACACCCGTTTGATTGATCTGCAACAGAAATGCAAATGAACACAGGCCTATTTCCAAAAAGAAAGTGAAATATGTTCTGCAATAATATTGGCATGTTATACAATTCATGCATAGGCCTATCCCTTTTGTTTTATTTTTGATAAAGTAACGTATGACGAAATGTCTCAACCATTCAGAAAGCTGCAAGAAATTACATTTGCGCAGAACTATTTCCCATTTCCAAGTAGATTAAAACCGACATCAGTAGCTTGTCAGATGCAGAATTAAATGGATGGAAATAAAATGCCCCATCACAATGCGTAATGACGCACAATAGCTGATATTGCGCTCTTAGAGAAGATGTGGCGATTAAATGGAAGGATTTCGGAGTGAACGCGTCATCTTCACAACAAAAGGTGTGGAAAATATATATATTATTTATTCAATAATTCCCTCATTGTGCAGTTTATTTCAGTTAAGACAGTCTTAATTTCGCCAAACTCCTTGGCCACCTCTCTGATTGAATTAATGATTAGACGCTTTTTTGCCTCGACTTTGATGTCCGACCATTTCTCTTTTTTATTTCGGCCACAGTCCGAGGTTGTGAGGCTACAGGATTTACGGTGTCTGCAACCTTTTGCCACTCGGGTGCCTTTTGGCATTAGCAATGCCCACACTGTGCCCTCCAAACAACATTTTTGTCCTCTTTTCCACCTCGCAAACGATAACTTCTACTTCACATTGAGTGAAGTTACGTTTTTATTATTTCATCTCTGTGTTTAACATGATTTCGCAATCGATGAATATTAACTTGTGGGCGTTTCACGGACTATTTATGGGCAACTATGGGCGTGACATGAAGCCGCAAAAGCTGCGCTACATTTAGAATTGATTGTGAATTATTAAGGAAAAAATGCATTGGATGTGCGTGCGCACGGTTTTATAAATCCGAATATTTCTGTGCGTAGGCCTACGCACGTCCTATGTTTCATCCGTACGCCACTTCTGACGCAAATCCTACGCAAAGTTTTATAAATGAGGCCCCAGGCTGAACCATTACGTATATAGAGAGTCCTCACAAAGATAGTAATCCAGACGTGTGTGTGTTTTCAGGGTCGTGGTCTGGTCATCATGGCAGCCGCTGGCACACACACCGAGACCGCCGCTGATGATAACAGATGTTCCCTCACCATGGCAGGACGGGCGACAGAATGACCCTTTACCACAGGACTCCTGCAGACACGGGGAACGAGCGCATGTGCCTCTTACACTCAGTCCGTTTCCATTTGTACTTGAAACACAAGTGTGTGTTCGTGTCTGTTTGGTGTGTTATGGTGACATCATGTCTTTTTGAATACTCGATTCTGATTGGCTGGAAGGTTTGCAATAGAACCGTTTAATCCACAGCAGAGTTGTTGAATAATATAAAATAGCACTAACCCAGAAAGCACAAGTCTATTTGATGTGATGTTTACATCTGGAAGACACATTGGAAGAGTATTTGCTCATCTGCAATACGTCTATAGGACATTTCCGTTTCACGTTCCTTGTAATCAGAATAACTTCAGCATCTCTTCTCTGATGACGAGGGCGGGGCAACCTGTCAATCACAGGAGATCCACCATAGCAAACCATAACTATGTGATTCTGGAACTGAGCCTCAAACCACCTCTCATTGCAACTGAACAGCTTCATCAGTCAAAGTCTCTGACCACTTCTTCTCCTCTGTGTTCTTTGCATGTGCACAGAGGTAATTATAAGGAAGGCGATGTCCCAAAACCCCAGACGCTCATAGTGGCTTGTCAATGCTGTTTGGTGAGACGCAGCGCTAGTGGACCCTGAAGGTGCAAACGTCCTACCCGTTCACACTCAGCCGGCACGGGACTCTCAAGGAGACGAATGTAGGTTTGTCCTCAGTGGTCCTGACACCACATGAAGCCTGTAGAGGTTGTTGAGGAGACACATAATGAATCAAATGGGAACGAACAGCTAAATAGCAGAAGGTCTTTCTGTGCTTCATTCAGGATCTGAGGGACATTTTGAGCTTTTCAAACATGTGAAGCTTCCTAAAGGGATAGTGTCACAGGTCTACGTTTTCATTTGAAAAGCATATTTTTCTCTCAGTTTTGGATATTTCATTAATGAAAACGAAGCTTTTTGAAAACGCTCTCCAAAGTCGATCCATGTCCAAAGTTAAAACGCCGATTTTCAGTGTAGTAGTGTGGACTGGCTTTAAGGCTACGTCTGTTACAAGGCACGTGAATTAAAAAAAATAATGATGTGATTGTGCACAGATTAATCATTATATAATATATACTGCGATATACTATAAAAAAATAATTATCGATTTTGATTTCATGGTGACTTTAAAGTTTAAAGAAGCACAAAGTTAGGCTACTGGTGTATCTTCCTTATGTTTAACACTGACCTTATTTCAGCCATTTAACCAAAAACCCAGTCAAAAAAAAAATAAAAACATTGACTTCAAGGCGATGGATATATGCTGATTTCACGCAGCTGCCATTTTGAAATCGAAAGCGAGGTTCGAATCCCGGAAGTACAGATAGACAACAATCTTGGACTACCAACCTGAAGCTGCTGCTGCGATTTAAACTATTAGATGTTAATATCCAATATAGGATATGAATATAGTGTGTTCCTGCTTTATTTTTTATGTTCTAAATATATAATATAGGATATATAAAAAATGTATTTATAAATTTCACTGTATAGTCTAAAGTATGAAAGAAATGTATGTACATTTTTAGAATAACAAATGTATACATTAACACACACCAACGCCATCGCATTCGCAACCGTTTTTCTTCTCACTGGAGCCATTTCAAAATGGCGGCTGCATGAAATCAGCGTCTCTGAAGAGCTGAAATGCAAACTTTTTAATGTTTCACAGCATGATTAAATTCTACTTGCATCACTGATCACAATTTTTCTGTTTATTACTGTAAAGGTACTGTATTATACTGTAAATAATAACGCTAACAAGCAAGCTGTCATTGACGTTTGTGTCTAATCCCTGTTTTAGATGTCGTATAGCCAATGTCCAAAGAAGCAATGGCTACAATCACAATAGGCCTCGTTTGAGTGTCAGTCAACACCGCAGGCTTTAGTCTCGATCAATGACACAATTGATAATCGCAGTGACAATTTACGTCCATCGATTTATACAGCAACGCCAATTTAGGAAGTTATCGATCGGACGGGCCACCGATGAGACGATCTTTCCTCCATTGTTCAACCATAGTGTGTATATATATGACACACATCGCGAGATAATCAGGCTCTCCAGCGCTTGAGTCTCGCGATCTGATAGGAGTGTGAGATGGCTGCTATATTTAGGATCCTCTTCCCGCTAATTGGAGGTGAGGATGCAAGTGTGTGACAATGTTCGTGAGGAGAGGTGAGATTGCAGACGCTCTTTTCTCTTCCTTCTTGCCTTTCTCTTTCTTTTCTTTTTACACCTTCCTTGCATTCCATTAACGCGTTGAGGAGATTAGTTTCCTGAGTTGAGGAAAGAAAGCGGTCGTGTGGAGAGTTGCTCGCGCTACAGCAACAAACCTCGTTTCCGTCTGTGTGTGAAGCCCCGAGTGTGTTCATACAAGGACAAGATTGACAAGTACAGAAGTTGAAACGTTAAAGTAGCCTAAAGCCTTGAATGAATCAGAACGTCATTTTTAGTGAATCTGGTTGATCTGCTCACGTTTGGCCAGAGAAGAAACACTGCAAAACAATTCTTCCTCAGTATTTTTGTCTTGCTTTATATCCAAACATTTAAAAATCTTGATACATTTACTTGAGAAATAATTACTTAAAACAACAATAATCTTGTTTTCCTATTGAATTGAATGAATTAGTTTTTTCTTATCACATTGGCAGATGTTTATTTTTTTAAGCATAAACTCTTCATTTTTAAACTTTTTTTTCAGAAAACAAGACTGCGGTGTAGAATAATTGACATGAAAAGGTTCTTTACACTCTTAAAGGGTAACTAACCCCAAAACCAACCTTGTTTTAGTTTATAATCTGTAAGAATGGGACTTTATTAGTGCTGATCATTGATTCAAGTAATTTTTGTTGACATTTGGGTTTAAAGTGTTTTAAAGGGATTGTTCACTTTATAATTAATATTTGGTATGTTTTATCTTACCTCAAGGGCATCCAAAATGTAGGTGTCTTTGTTTCCGCAGTAGTTTCAATTTTTTAATTTTTAGGTCAAACCGTTTGTGTCTGTCAGTCATATAATGCAGGTCTATGGTCACCACCTCAAAGAGCATGCACAGAGAAGTCCAAATTAAACATGATTTAATGACTCGTAAATGTAAGTACACATTGATGGCCTAAGACACGAATTCGAGCGGTTTGTGTGAGAAAGCAAACAGTATTTATGTCGTTTTTACCTCTTGTTACCACAGCCATGTTCAAGTGATCTGAGGGTGCAGACGCTTCGGTGACAGCTTTGACAGAAAATGACGTTGGCATGTTTTATTAAATTATTTTAATTAACTACGCAACAATTTGAACACATTTTGAATCAAATGTGAATAAAGGCGTGAAGATGTGAATTGTGCCGGAGCATCACTTTTGTGAGCTACTGTTTACTGTCATGTCAGTCATATGATGTTCTGTGTGCGAAACACTGAGGTCGTTATACACAAATTTTCATTGATCTCATTAGTGGTCACATGACACATGAGGACCAGTGGCGTCAGTGTATTAGGTACAACGATAAACTTAAAACTGAAAGTTTTTCCATTGAGTTTTCCGCGTACAGTCGACCCATTGTCAAAAGCGATCTCCAGTTCGCACAGTGCACGAAAAGCGACTAAAAACGCTGACTGGCCACTAGATGGCGATGAAACACAATAGACTGAACACGTAATGCGCATGTGCGATGACGTCCTCGTCTTCGCGTTTTTGTTTTACATGGAGACCGTTTTCAAACGTGCCAAACTAAAACACCTAAAACTTAGTCGTCAAAGCGACATAAAAAGTTTTACGTTTCAGTTGAAAACGGTGTCGATGTGAAGCAGCCCCTCAGGCCACATTTTAATTTATATTTTGATTGAAGTGTGAATGAGACACAAGCTGCTCCTCGAATTAAATTACTTTTGTGTTGTTTAACTTTAAATAGCAGACGGTCACTCTCCGTGTAGAGCTTGTTATTTAAAGCGAGAGCTTCACGCTGATCCTGTCTCTCGTCGTCTTAAACTAAGTTGCAATTGCTGGCTGACTTTATTGAGAGCTGAAGAGGGTTTAGACTTGACAAGCATTGGCCATGCGAGGCAGTTAATGAGCGAGCCGGAGAGTCGTGGCAGTAATTGCACGGCAGTGATTGCAGGCGGCAGTGATTGTGGCAGGTGGAGGTCCGTTCACCTCTCACAAGAGTTTCTACAGGTCATGCATAGACACATCTGATCTATGAATTTACCTTTTCATGCAGGTTAAAAATGAATTTTCCTTTTTTTGGTGAAAAAATCATCAAAATGAAGTTTAAAGCAGTGGCGTAGGTTTGATTTTGAAAATGGTGGGGACATCAATGTATAAATATATTACTATATTGTTTATATTGTTTAAGTTTTGATCTAAATTATTGCTAGGGAGGTAACACTTTACTTGAAATAAAGTGTTACCTAACCAGCCTGACCAGTGAAACCCATTTCAGTGGTCAATAAGATCATCAAACCACCAAAGGCTGGTTATTTTTAGCCTGAATGCATATGCATGTCACTTAAAACTCTTTCTAATTTGCTCTAAAGTTCTCAACAGTGAATTTGACTTTCTTTTAGATGCAGACTGTGATTGTATAAATATCACACAATCATGTTTGACGTTGAACTCGCTATAGCGGCATGTGCGATAAATGGCGCCCAGACTTACACCTTTATAAATATAACCATGCATCTGCCTCAAAAGGTGTAAATTAATGAAACGCGATTATACCATCTGTGGTCGCTCTCTCGTCAGCGGCTCACACAGGAGTTTGTACTGCATCTGCGCTCCTCCTGAGCCGCTCAGAAGACAAAACGCTGTGTTTGTGAGCGTTTATCAATGCAGAGGTCGAGCGTGTCGTGTGTGTTAAAGTCACCATGAAATCAAAATAGACAATTCCTACTTTTTATGTTATACTGCATATGTAGTATTTTTATCAGTGCACATCTTTATTATTGTTTTTAATTAATGTGCCTCATAATCTTAAATCAGAATAACTTCCACTTTCAGCTTCTCTTCTTGATGTGGGTGGGGCAACAACCTGTCACTCACATGAGATCAGCTAATAGCAAACGGTCAAAGTTTTGGGCACTTTTAGTTTATACAAGCAAAACGTTTAATTCTAAAACATTTAATGTAAAAAACATTATAAAAATAAATTCCTTAAAGCCTCCCTGTAGTCTTAATATCTCTAATGTAACTCTACACCCTTGCCTCATTTAGTATGTGTGGTTTTATGAATATGCACATTTTTGAGTGCTCTATCCCTTCATCTGCTTGCCTGTAAATGATGGATGGATGGATGGATGGATGGATAGATGGGTAGATGGATAGATAGGATTGGATGGATTGGTAGATGGGTGGGTGGATGGATGGGTGGGTAGATAGATGGATGGATGGATGGGTAGATGGGTGGATGGGTAGATGGGTGAGTGGATGGGATGGATGGGTGGGTAGATAGATGGATGGATGGGTGGATGGAGTGGATGGGTAGATGGGTGGAGTGGATGGATGGATGGATGGGTAGATGGAGATGGATGGATGGATGGGTAGATGGGTGGATGGAGTAGATGGGTGAGTGGATGGATGGATGGAGTGGGTAGATGATTGATGGATGGATGGGGTAGATAGGTGATGGATGGGTAGATGGGTGAGTGGATGGATGGATGGGTGGGTAGATAGATGGATGGATGGGTAGATGGATGGATGGATGGGTATGATGGATGGATGGATGGGTCAGATGGATGGATGGATGGGTAGATGGATGGATGGATTGGTAGATGGGTGGGTAGATATATAGATGGATGGGTAGATGGATAGGATTGGGTAGATTAGATGGACAGATGGATTGGATTGGTAGATAGATGATGGATTGAGTGGAGTGGTGATGGATGGATGGATGGATGGATGGGTGGGTAGATCAGTATAGATGGATGGGTAGATGGGTGGGTGGATGGATGGATGAATCAGATAGATATATAGTTGGGTGTGTGGATGGATGGATGGATGGATGGATGGATGGATGGATGGATAGATGGATGATGGGTGGATGGATGGACGGATGGATAGATGGGTGGATGGATGGATAGATGGATGGGTAGATGGGTGGATTGGTAGATAGATGGGTAGATGGATGGGTGGATGGATGGATGGATGGATAGATGGGTGGATGGATGGGTAGATGGATAGTTGGGTGGATGTATGGATGGATGGATGGATTGGTAGATGGATAGTAGATGGATGGATTGGTAGATGGATGGATGGATTGGTGGATGGATGGATGGGTGGGTAAATAGATATAAATGGATGGGTAGATGGATTAGTAGATAGATGGGTAAATGGATGGATAGATGGATGGATGGGTAGATGGGTGGATGGATGGGTGGATGGATGGATGGATGAATGGGTAGATGGGTAGATAGATGGGTAGATAGATAGATAGATAGATAGATAGATAGATAGATAGATAGATAGATAGATAGATAGATAGATGGATAGATAGATAGATAGATAGATAGATAGATAGATAGATAGATAGATAGATAGATAGATAGATAGATAGATAGATGGAACTGGATAACACACAAACACTTACTAAGACCTGTATGAACTGCAGTGTAAATGAGACTGATAATATTGAATAACATAGTAAAGGCAGTAGTGTACTCTAGTAGTGTCTCTATCCTCTGTGACTGTGGATGTCTGGCAAAGCCTGTAGCTGTAATCATATTTGATTTCCTTGTTTATTTGAGTATTATTTCAATATTCACCCACATGATGACATTTCTGATCGTGCATCACTGTTTACAAGCACGAACTCGCGTCCTTTATGTGTGTTCGCAGAACCTTTTGAGCGCCGAATCGCTTCAACCAAAAAAATCAAGCTGTTTTCAAGAGTGGTGCACGCGGGAGTAATTACAGGCAGCTGTTGCTGAGGTGAAATTTACATGTGTGTCTTCTTGACACGATCACTCGCGCTGACAGCCGACGAGGGAGACAATTTGATGCCGTGTGTGTGTGTGTGTGTGCATCTGCTTAGATTTCAGACTAACTTAAACCAGACTTAGGTTTTCAGGTTTCTCCTGCATTGCACCACACATCATCCCAGGATTCAATTCACATTTCCGTATAGCGCTTTTTACAATACACATCATTTCAAAGCAGCTTTACGTCCATATTACAGTTTAGAGTGATCTGTTATCTAACTTATGCATTTCAGAAATGTACATAATACAAATCACAGTTAGCTAAAAATGTATTAATTTATACACTGCACTAATTTAATGCAGAACCAATGAGCTCATTGAAGTAATGAATGCTTGTTTGTTAACAAATGATTATGACATTTAGAAAAATGTAGCATTGGTGCATGTTGATTCAGAGTTTGCATCATCTGAAGTCTTCATTATACAAACTAGAGCTGATAAACTCTCGAGTTACCTCAGGATGGGCATGATTAAACAGGAAAGAAAATAGAAAATAACTAGCATAGCTGTTCATATAACATTAAGCAAGAATAATCATGTGCATTTGATCTCATATAAGGTTAGGAGATGCATTGCATGAATGCTAGGCTAAAGAGATGCATCTTTAATCTAGAGCCTGAACATTATCAGGAAGGCTATTCCAGAAATGTGAAAACGCGCTTGGTTAATTGACAGCGTTTCTCTCCATTAGGGCCTCGTTTGAGGACGCTGAGAGTGATTTTTGCATTACCTGTAGCTTCGTCTTCTCTCCACTTCTTCCTGAACCCTGGAGGAATTCTGCTAATTTTGTTTCTAAAAGTGGCATTGCGAAGAAAGTTCTGTGGGTTGCCATGACAACCGTTTCCGACAGAGAGAGAGAGGCTCAGTGAGATGATGAAGAAAAGGTTGAACTAGAAGCGTTTTGAATGAAGTGTTCAGAGACCAGGTGAGCAGATTCACACATCAGCTGTAGGACGCATGAAAGCGGTCTACGAGGCCTGTCAGCCAATGGGAAGCTGTGTATTTTTTTTAAACTGAATTATTGATGAAGCGGCTGTCTTGTCTGGTTTTACCACGGTAAACAAGGGTTTTTGGCACTCCATGACATGTTGAAGATCGTCATCACTGTAGTGACTAGTCAAACGTTTTGACGTTTATTCATTATTATAAATTCTATATTCAACACTTACATTTTCAATAGTTAAAATGATAGATTCTTGATATCAGAAATTGGATTTTTACTAGTAAAAATTATAATTCTTATATCAATAATTACATTTCAACTATTAAAATAAAGTGTTGATGATTGTATTTTACTGTAGTTAAATGTCACCATAGGCTGCCATTCAAATTCAATCTTGATGAAATCCTATCGCCTTTTTTATTATATCACATATTTTAGTAGTTATCATAAATTAAGTATCATTTGAAAGCTTGCGAACTCAGTAATTCATCCTGTGAAAACCGTTTTATTATTTGAACATTGCGTTACCAACTAAATGGTACTTATTTCATCAGGCTCCTCCCTTTTTGGCATCATTATATTTAATAATTTATGATCAAAACCTTTCTAATCTTGACAAAACACATATTGTCAGAAAAGGTCTGGGTTCCAGAGGTTCCAAATTTTGTGACAAAATTGATATTTGGACAGAAAATGTATTAATTGTTAAGGCAGAATGTATACAACTGAAATTCGAATGGAATTCAACGGCACCCGGTGGCTATTTTTGGTATTTCGGAAACAAAATCTCATGGGAACTTAAATTTTTGTGATATCAACTTCCAATTCGAACATAACTTGGTTAGATTTATGGCTTTTATTTTATAGTAATTTTAGAGTAAAAATATTTTGTAAAATATATATTTTATATAAAATAAAAATAAATAAAGCATATTTCGATTTACTGTGATTTTAAACTTCCATAACTTTTACATACTTTCATTTTTAAGTGTTTCACTTCAGCAATAATCTGCTGAGTGTTTTCTTTAAACAAGACCAAACTTGGGTATATTCCGAAACATTCTTGAATTACAACCATTTAAGTGTGAATAGTGCATTTTAACCCCCATTCTCAAAAGGGTGACAGGTAAAGGTTAAGTTTCTGCCTTTAAGTCATTTTAACATTTAACTGACTTGACTACAAAAAAGTTGAAAATTGCTGCATTTTGATGAGTTAAAGCAATGTAAAAGCATGTTGTATCCAAGATGTAGGTCTTGGATATTTTTGTAGGTCGTTAGGATATATTTTGTAGGTCTCGATATAAATATCTGTTTGTTTTCTCGCACAAACCGCTCGTTTTCGTGTCTTAGGCCATCAGTGTGTACTCACATTTAGGAGTCATTAAATCATGTTTAATTCTGGACTTCTATGTGCATGCTCTTTGAGGTGGTGACCATAGACTTGCATTATATTTTTATGACCTAAAAATATCAAAATTGAAACTACTGTGGAAACAAAGACACCTACATCTTGGATGCCCTCTAGAGGTAAGATACAACATATCAAACATTTAATTTCTAAGTTAACTATCCCTTTTTAAGTTACACAGTACTTTCCGGGCTGTAATCTTAAAGCATTACTAAGATTGTGATATCATAAATAGTAGAATAAGTAGTTCTATAATACTTACAATAGAAATAATTGTTTAATTATTCCTGCTTGTTAAGCCCCTTTATTCCCCAAACTTGAAATATTGTTCCTTTATACTTACATTGTAAGTACATTATAGTAATTTACTGAAAGTTAACGCTGTAAAATCACTTTAATTACGCAGTACTTTCCAGGATGTGATCTAAAGCGTTGCCGAAATCGAATTCCTGATGTCAAGAATGAGTGAAAATTGTTTGTTGATATCAAGCATTCATATCCTGGTAACGATATGAAGTGGAAAGGGCTTGCCATAACTCTAGTGGTTCTCATGAAACAGTCCTAAAAACACAAATATGCTTCTGTGAAGAGAGTCTCACACACAGCAAGAGTAATTAGTGTGAGACACATGATGTTTTTTCAGCAGCTAATTGGATTTCTGTCCTCAGGAGAGACGGTCTGCGGTGACCCGAGGCAGATTGAACACACTGACATCGTCTGCACGCGTGTAACGTCGACTTGGGAGCACCTTTAGATCCATGGAAGAGTTAGAGAAGGTCACCAGTTCCGACTGGATCCTGATGTCCTGAGGTCGATGATGCGCTGGAGCGGGAGGACTGGTTTCTGGAACATATATAGCGACGACACAATGAGGATAAAACGAGTCATGTGGTCAGGTGACACTTTGAGGTCAGTGACTGAAGATCCTCCTTCGCTTCTACTCTTGGAGGACAAATGAAGTGGGTTTTTTTTTCACTGCAATTAATGACAACATGAACGTCCTAGTTTTTGCCTCCGATTCAGTGCCAAACGAGGAAAATTCCCAAAGATGGCTGCTGAGGTCGGTCACGCGGCTCGTCCAATTATAGAATAGCTGTGACAACTCGGGGGTGAAGATGGAAACTCTTCCTTTGACGCTATAAATCAAAGTGGTTCATTTTCAAGGTGAGATGTTGGAAGTTGAAGAGTCAGGAATTTGTGGGAACTGGAGCACAGTGCAGGAATCACTTACTGGAAACATAAATGCAGCAAATCTTTCAATAATCAAAGCACAGCTGCACATGCTTTCAGAAGTGTAAATGCAAACTTGAGTTATACAGCTGAGCTTTAAAAATGAGGATGCATGATGTTGGACATGCTGCTCAAGAAACATGTCTTGTCATTATAAAGATAGAAAAACAATTAAAATGTTGGTTTAATAAGGCAAGGCAAGTTTATTTATATAGCACATTTCATACACAATGGTAATTCAAAGTGCTTTACATAGAAGAAATTAAAATAATCAAAAGAAATCTGAGTAATTAAAACAGTTTAGAATAAAAAAATATAGACAGTGTGTGTGTGTATATATATATATATATATATATATATATATATATATATATATATATATATATAATACAGTAAATAATTAAAACAATTTAGTTATTTATTAAAATAAATAAATTTAATGTTAAATAAATTTAAATTAAATTATTAATTTAAATTATTTATTTAATTTAAATTAATAATTTAAATTAAAAATGTTATTCTGCAAAAGTGACCATAAAGACATTTATAATGTTATGTAAATTGTTTCTTTTTAATTAATGAAAGAATCTTTCAAACAAAACATTACTAATAAATGAGAGGCAATAATAATTTAGCATCAGATCCTCATATTAGAGTGATTTCTGAAGGATCATGTGACACTAAAACTGGAGTAATGATGCTGAAAATCACAGGAATAAATTACATTTTAACATATTATTCACATTTTATATTCACATCTTAACCTACACACACACTGACAAACATGCTCTGACTCTCCATAATGATTTTTTATATTTTAGAAACTGTATATTCTCTCTTTTTACACTGAACCCGAACCCTAAACTTGCCCATCACACACATCTTTCTGCATTTTACATTTTCAAAAAATCATTTTTTTTTAAAGCTGTTCCCATAATGTAGGATTTACCAGGCAACACACACACAAATGTACTTATATATATATATATATATATATATATATATATATATATATATATATATGTATGTGTATATATATATATATATATATATATATATATATATATATATATATATATATATGTATGTGTATATATATATATATATATATATATATATATATACACATATATATACACAGTACAAACTTGGCTATATATATATATATATAGCTCTACAGAAGTGTCATTGTTCAGTTCAGGTTTTGTTCTCAAGTGCTGCCAAGTGTCAGTGCAGTCGAATCAATAATACTTCTAATATTAAAGTGTCTTTTGAACCCCAACTGAACAAGCCAAAGATGACTGAGCCAACATATGAAAACTATGAAAAGATGACCACATGTAACAATGTTTTGCAGTGCGATTGAGAAACCCTGCGATATATCACAGGTTAAACCGGTTTAATGTTCAGACAGTAGTACGAATAGATTTACTTGACTAATAGAGGATGTGTATTAAAGCAACACAGGGTCAGTACCTCTAATCAACCAGACATATATTCCCTCATTTATAGATGTGTGTGTGTGTGTGTGTGTGTGTGTGTGTGTGTGTGTGTGTGTGTGTGTGTGTGTGTGTGTGTGTGTGTGTGTGTGTGTGTGTGTGTGTGTGTGTGTGTGTGTGTGTGTGTGTGTGTGTGTGTGTGTGTGTGTGTGTGTGTGTGTGTGTGTGTGTGTGTGTGTGCATTCTTCACTCTGACAGCAGCGCAGCGCTCTGGCTTCCACGGTCCCTCATTACTGGCCCTGAGCTCAGAAACAATGGGCAGGTTTGGAACAATGTGCTTGTGCCTCTGAGCCTTGGCCTACATGCGCGCCAGAGATCCACAGGAATAAATCACTGCAGAAACCTGAGACGAAGGTGTTTTCAGACGCCGTCACCGGGCTCAATGTCAGGGCGCTTCCTAAACACCGCTTAGTCGTGTCTCTGTTCAGTTAGCAGCAAAAATCTGTCTCAAAGAACAAATCGAGTTTCGCTGTACTTTTGCCAAGAGACGGCGAAAGTGAATGTCAGTCATGTGAATGAGTGTGATTAAAAGAGCTGGAAGTCTTCATATGTGCATACAGGATTGCTGGATTTGGCTGTGGTTTTATATCTTCCTTTTCCAGATGGTGCGTTTCCTTCGACGTTCCAAGAGCGAGAACATAGAGGTGCGTTCGGACTTTTGCCAGTCCCAGCTAGCACTAATATCATCGAAGATCATTTTGATAACATTCCCATTAAGTTATGGACACGTTATTAGGGGTCAAGCACTGAAGGTCTGAATGCGCCTATTGAATCTGTTGACATTCCTATTATTATCATTTTTCCATTTCCCATAGAACCGCTTGCGGGAAAGTTATGAAATTTGGCACACAAAGAGTCTCTATCCCTCTAGCGCCACCAACTGTCCAAAATTGCACTCAAGTTTGTTTAATATTTTTCAACGTAAGGGATACAAAGTAATTTTTCCCCTGAATCCTTGGATCATGACGAATTACGATTTCCATTTAGAATTTTCCGAAAAACCAACATTTTCACGAAAATTTAAGCCAGATCAATCAAGTTCTGAAACCATTCTCGAATAACAAGATATTTTTGCAATGCTTTAGCGTATTCTGACTAAACTTGGTGTGTGTTTTGACAGCCATGACCTGTGGCTACTTGCCAAGTTTCGAGGTGGCACAGTGCCACCTGAGTGGTCAGGAGGACATACGAGAGAATGCTTATAACTTCTAAACGGTTTGGCCAAAAATCACAAAACTGGTCTCTTTAGATTTTGGTCCAGTATGTCGAGTCAAACAATACCCATATCGGCCATTTTATATTTTTTTCGGTAAAATGCTATATTTTAAGATCACACTGGCCTATATTTAAGAAACTCGCTCGGCACCATGCGGTACTCAAAGTTTTGGGGCAGAGCCACCTTGTGGTCAACAATTATAAAGAAAAGTCCAAAAATGCTAATAACTGATAACAAAAATTTAATATTAGCCTCATGTAAATGTCTTAATAGATTCCATGGGTCGTGCCGCGAACACATATATACTGATTTTGCCATAGTTCGGCCAAACTTCCTTGTTTTTCTTTAAAAACCTACTTTTTCAAACTCCTCCTAAAGCGCTTGTCCGATTTTCACCACAACCAAATCGTTTCATCTTCAGACTATGCCAGCAAAAATTTATGTATTTTGAATATAGACCAAACAGTTTCGTTTACCGCATAACACATTTTGATAGCTTGATGTCAAAATGATTAGCGCTGTATCGCTGCAATGCTTTAGCATATTGGCTTAAAATTTTGCATATGTCAGTCATCTTACTCTGACCACACCACATCAATTTGGTCACAAGCGCCACCTATTGGTCTGAAAGTGATAAACCATTAAATCAAATTACTAGTGACTATTTTTCATCCATTTTGCTTAAAATCAAGAAATGTGTCTTTAATTGCTCATTGTTATAGTTGGTCTAATGCTCTTAGTCCATGTTGGCATAACTTATATTGCCTTCCTTTGTGCTTGCCCTTAATGTAAAAAAAAAAATATATATATATATTGTTCCATTTTATAATTTTACTAACATTTATTGGGACCTTAACTTTGAATGCTGAATGTTTTGAAACAAGTAAATAAATAAAAAAGTTAGATGACTGATGCATAAGTAACATTTTTGTGCTGACGTTTTTAGAACGTTATTAAGAGTTCTTTAGCAAACATTCCATTACCGTTACTGGTAGAGCGTTTGTTGATAACTTTCGAAGAACGTTCTGAGAATGTTAGCTGGATATTGGCTTCT
>JAQIUQ010005550.1:0-20000 GCA_030378365.1 Hybognathus amarus
TGGCCAGATGTGGCCAGATGTGGCCACACCTCCTCACAACTCCCAAGTTTGTATGTGCACACTGTCAACAAAACAACATTGTCCTCATCCCATAATGAACAGCACAGCTGACTACGGGCAAAAATGCACAGTTCTTTGGCAGTTGGGTCAGTTTGAGGTCGGATCACGTTCTCACCACTAACGGACCGCCTCCAGAGTTCGTTAAGCGTAACGAGTGTTTGTTTGGTCCGCTTTTCTGATGCGAAATCCGTGTGATTGCATTCACACCAGCCCAAACGAACCACACCAAGGGGAACAACAAACTCTAGTGCGATTCAACTAGACTAAATGAGGCAGGTGTGACGCGCGCCCTAACTTAACACTTTAAACAAGCAACAATACTGTTTTATATTTGTATGTTTATACTGTGGTAACACTTTACAATAAGGTGATCTTATTTTAAAATAGTTTACAATAGAAAACAATGCAAAACATTTTATTAAAAGAAAGTCGTAAAGTTTTCGCCAATATGTTAATCCATGTCATTCCATGTTGACATCAAACAAGTTTTAATGCCAGTAACAGTTCTGGAGGGAAAAATGTTGTATACATATTGCTTCATAAAACATGAACGAGTGCTCTATAGACAATAGACACACAATCTCAGAAAATGTATTGTCCCCACGTGATCATATAACATCTGGAAACTGTTCTGCATTAAGCTTCTGACTAGAGTAAGTAGAAAAGTCCCTGATTTTGTGTCTTTGAATCACTGCCAAACAACAGAAATGCAGAGACAGTTCAATCAAAAATGGTTGCATCGAGGATGGTTAAATAAATACAGCAGCACATGCCATTATTTCATGAATCATTAAAACATCATTAACTGTCTTTATGACACTGTTTCCTAAGATAATTTGTTTTTCGGAAGAGACAAGTACAGGTAATGTCCGTACTGGCTTCGTCATGATGTAAGTTTTTGCTATTTTAAATGAAGTTCTGCGCAGATCACATTTCAGAGCCAGTGATATCAATGTATGTCACAATCATTTAAATCAAACATGCCACAAAGTCAGCATTTCATTATGGAAAATATGCAGATGGAAAATCCACATAGACACATGAACTGAATGGCCGGGCCAAAAGTAATCAGCAAATGTCTGTGCATGTTGTGAGCGCGTGTGTGTACATCTGTGACACGATGACTTTCGCTTATTCTTCCACAGAACATTTAAATCATCATTCATAACCCAGTTTCTTCTTATATTCGTAGAGGACATCTTCTGTGATGAGACTGTTTCAATGTTCCAGCATCTCATTGTTTGGCTGAATAGTTGAGGTAAACAACAAAAAGAAAAACTGAACTCATAGCTGAACTTTTTTTGTGTTGTTCATTATCCGTGTTAACAACCCGGTAGCATCATATGTTAAAATCTCCAAGCTTTAGTGAGTTGCATGCAGACTAACAGGATTTTGTAGAATCACGGGCGCTTGTTATTAATCTCTCTCTCCACCTCTCTTTTCTCTCTCGTGGCTGGTTAATGGCCCTTGTCCTCTGTTTGATTAGTTCATCTCTTTGGCCTTTAAATAATAAGTCACCCAGTTCAAGCTTTGGCAGGCTAGTCAAGCTGCATATATGCATGTAATATATGGAATGTGTATGGCATAGTTTACTAAGAAAAGTAAAATTCTGTTATCATCTAATCATCAAATATTCCCTATCCTGCATGATTTTTATTTTTATTAGTATTATTTCTGTGCTCAAAAGTAGATGTTAGGCAGACAACAAGGACCTATCAGGCTCAAAATAATGACAAATAGCGCCATAAAAGTAGTTCATACATCTTTTGGTGCTTAAAGGAGTAGTTTTGCTGAGAATTTACTCACCCCTATGTCATCCAAGATGTCCATGTCATTCTTTCTTCAGTTCGAAAAGAAATTAAAGGGGACATATCATGCAAAATCCACTTTCTGAGCCCTTAAATGCATTTTGTTGTAGATTTGGAGTGTTTATAAGTAAAGAAAAGATTAAATTATTCTCTTCAAGTGCTTTGTTTATATCTTTATATTCTGTTTTGGTCATATTTTTCAACCTGTTCAGATTTTTTTGTTGTCTATCACCTGTAGCACGCTGTCATCGTATTTGCAGCGGAACTGACAAATAAGGACATTGACTGATCGGTCCAACACTTCCAGCAATCCGCCATTATTATTCTCGCTCCAATTTTGTAGTCCAAGCTCAATGATGCAGAAGTTACTGAGAGGGCTAGTCAAATGTTCGGTTGTTGGATGTAGTGACCTGAAGCATTTCAAGGATCCCCACTTCAACAACCTCAGCCAGTATACAGAAGGGTTTGCCGATCGGGTAAATTCCTTCTATCATTTAGCTGCTGTGTTTCCTGATGCTTTCTAAACGTAAGTTATCGTATTATTATCAATACAGATTTTTAGTGGTAAGATCAGACCGCAGTCATTTATCTTGTCAGTGTGCTTGTTTTAACAAGAGAAATAGTCGACTTTCACTAATAACACAACATAGTTAACTTACATACCTGCCTCCATATGAAGACGGTTCGTCGTCGTCATCTTTTTCAAATCGCTCGCTCTGGCTCGAATATGTAAGGCTTGGTGGACAAGTCTTCCGTTGTACATTTTGTTAACGTGTGAATAAAAATGTTCTTTGAAGCTATAGTAATCGTATCCCTCATCAAACTACAATAATGGCCAAACGCGGAGAGTTGAGCTCACCGTGAACTCAGCGACCTGGAAAGCAGGCGGGATAAGACGGTACGCCTTTTTATTTAAAGGGGCCGCATTGAAACGACTTGCTCACAGAAGCACTTCAGAAAAGGGGTAGAAAAGGGGTCTGTGGAGCTATAATAATGAGGAATTCAGACCCAAGCATTGCAGTTATGGTTTATATAAACCACAAATGTATGATTTATAAGTAAAAATGAATGATTTAAAAGCATGAAATGTACCCTTTAAGGTTTTTGATGAAACATTCCAGGATTTTTCTCCGTATATAATGCACTTCAGTGGGAACCAAACGGTTCAAGGTCCAAACACACTTTCAGTGCAAACTGCAAACTGTTCAAAGGGCTTAAACGATTCCAGACGATGAATAAGGGTCTTCTCAAGCCGAAACGATCGCTCATAAAAAAAGCTCAAACACTCATCTTGCTCTGTACTGTGTACATGTTCGTGACTCCCCTTTCGAGTCGTTCATCAAAATTAACGAATCTTTTTCCGAGTCAATTTGTTTTTTCGTTCGCTGAATGAACCAAATGACTCGAAAAGATTTGTTCATTTTGACTGAACGAGTTCTAACAGGAGAGTCACAAACATACGTCACAGAACAGAGCAAGGCGAAGTGTTTGAGCTTATAAAACTTAAACTTTGTTTTCGCTCATAAGACCCTTATTCATCGTCTGGAATCGTTTAAAGCCCTTTCAACAGTTTGCAGTTTGTACTGAAAGTGTATTTTGGACCTTGAACCGTTTCGTTCCCACTGAAGTCCATTATATGGAGAAATGCTGGAATGTTTTCATCAAAAACCTTAATTTCTTTTCGACTGAAGAAAGAAAGACATGGACATCTTGGATGACATGGGGGTGAGTAAATTATCAGCATAAATTATAAAAGTGAACTACTCCTTTAATAGAAAGCACTCATTTACTGACCAATTCTGAACATTTCCATTTAGATAATAATTTAGAATCATCATTATTTTCATGTTATGGCTGAAAACTGATAAAATAAAGCACACTAAAAACTAAAGCAGCTCTTAAAGATAAAGCACTCTTCTCAAAGTATAATCTATTGTTATAATCTATTGTTATCTCTTTAGTGTTAGATCATGATCTATAAACAATATTTGCAGTTCTTGCATATACAAATATGATACATCAAGACATGTAACGCATTGATTTGACAATAATAATAAATGACAGCAAAACGGATTTTCACATGCACATTCAATTTGCATGACTCCTATTTTGAAAGTGCAAGAGAAATATAACAGTAAGCAACAGTTTTAAAACAAAAATATAACATACAGTATGGCTTAAGAGAAAATACAGCTGATGATTGATAATGGACTTTTGTGGTATTTTATGGCCATCATTCACTTTCATTGTATGGAAAAGAGCAGCATGAACATCCTGCCTAACATCTCCTTGCGGTCTGTATTCAGTTCTCAGTTAAAGTACTTACAATGTTTACACATTCAAATGAGGATACGGGAAGCATGAATGTAATTATATTCTATCTGAAAGCCTTGGCGAGCGTTTAGGCATCAGTGTGCCAGACACTGTACCAAAGAACAAATGCTGGGATCATTGGCATCACATTACATGTGATTCTGTGTCAAAAGAACAACATGCTCATTGCTCCGACTAACATTTTCCTAATAGAGTGAGGTGCACCTCACATTTTAAAAATGCTAAAATCATAATGCATAATAAATGAAAGTGTTTCATCTTTATAGTTAGCTAATTAGTACGCATTACACAAAGTAATGGAACCACAGATGGAATAATATCTGCTGTTGAAAAATGTATGTGAGAGAAGGTGTGGTGTGATGATAACTCATGTTAGAGTACAGCACAACAAACCTTGAAACGTCAAGGAAGTGAAGTCTCTAAGAAACCATCATGACCCTTTTATATCCCTCAGACTTGTGTCATTGCAGACAACGGGGCTGCATCACAGGGTGGTATCTTTTGAATAACACTGTTCACAAATCAATTTCAATTTCATCCCCAGCTTGACGAGGTGAGAAGTCGATATCGATCATGTTAGACAAACATGATTCTTTCAGCGCCAGAGACACACACACACAGTCGCACACTGCACCATTAAGATACAAATGTCTGCTCTGCAGAGAACTGAGAAAATTATGCTGATACAAATGTAACTCCCTGCCTCTAAGTGAGTCCAGGCTCAGCACACAAGTGTTTGCATGCAGTGCCATCTAATGTTCAGTGCTCAGAATGCAGTTTAAAGTATGCAGATATATTGGGGACTGTCAGTCTGCTCGTTACAGAACAACAGATCTATTGAGAATGAGGAGTCACGTGCCAATTTGGGGCTGGGTCTGAGCCGCTCGGCCATGATGGTTGGTGACACTATTGGTTACCAGCGGCCACGCCTCTAGAACCCTATGTTAGAACAGAGATGCGACTGAACATTCGAGAGCTCTTTAATTTTTGTGCATTTATTATTTTTGGCAGGACAGAGATGGATCTAAGAATACGAGAAAAATGGAAGGAAGTAAAGCAATGCAAAAAGATAAGGCGAAAGAAAAGGGACCTTACAGGAACAAAACTCACACTAAGCGCAAAACAGCTGTATTTGGAGAAGCAGCATCAAGATATTTGTTCTTTTGCACTAATAACAGTATTATTATTTTATTATTATTACTTATGTTGTCCATGAAACTTATATTGTCCAAATATACATATAAGCGGGGTTACACATCGTGCAGAATAACCCTAAGGGCACCAAGGTGGCGTGCTGCACACATATATACATACATATATATATATATATATATATAATAGCTGCCAGCAGCGATGAAGGGCCAAAGCCGGCGGTACCGCCGGATTGCGGTGCCACCAGCTTGGGCCCGCGATCGCTGCTTGCAGCTATATTTTCATTCATTATTTCTCATGTTGTCCATGAAACTTATATTGTCCAAATATATTTCAGTTCTCAATTACATATTGTTAAGTCATTTCAAGTTGTTTTTCAAAGAAATAAAAAAAGTAATGAACAAGGCACTCAAACAACACTTTTGCGTATGTTCGCTTAAGGCACAGCAAACAGTGAAAATCGTATACTAAAGGCATCAGCCAAACATGCAATCCAGCATCTCCTCGTCAGATACTCTCCCTGATGCTGTGTCCATTTCGATAACCTAAAAAACTGTATTCCATTGTTCCTATGTTTTCCATATGTCTCGTGTGAGTTACTGGAGGAGTTTTTAACGCAGCAGTGACTTCCAGGCATGGTAAAACAGTGCAGAATTGCGAGAAACTCCTCTACTAACTGAGCTAAAACACACGTAAACAATACTGTTTTACCGTGGGAATCCAACCAACATGGCGGAGAGGGGAGGGGCTCTGTACAATGACGTCAACTCCTCATTCTCAATAGCCTAATGGTAAATTGAAATCAATTAAGAATCACACAGACCTTGACTTATTCCAGAACCCAAATATCTGTGGTTTCGGAGGACATGGCCTAGATAAGCATAAAGGAATTAAACAAAATTGAGTTTGCATGAAAAATTTTTCATCATCTGTGAAAACAGAGCATAAAAGCTGAATCAATATTGAAAGCACTGAAATTATTGTAACTTACTTTGATACTCTGCAATAAGGATCTCGGTGAAAGCTCAGTCATAATGCCACCAAAGCTCAAGAGTTGGAAATGGCCAAAACTTTTCAAAGTTCAACTACTTTATACCAATTATCTGAACAGTCTATTTAGGTTAGAGCTAGATTTAAGGAATGCATAACATGCTTAGACTAGTATTACGTTTTAGTCTTCCAGTTTTTTTCTTCAAGACTGGTCATAACTCAAAAACAGTTCTTGCGTGTATATGGTACGCGTTTTTCGCGTGACATGTGATACACACTTTTTGGCCGTATAACTATAACTGACATTCTGAGAAACTGAGAAATGACATTCGTGGTATAGATATGCATTTTTATGAGACTGTGTAGGAAATGGTAGGTTCGTCTAGTTTGAATCTGAAAAATAAGATTGATTAGCCCTGAATTAACTGCTTGCTGGTCAGACTGGTTCTTAAAGACTCAGATCTACTGACCAAAATATTTCGGCTATCGCCCGCTCCAGACTTTCCACCTGGGTGGCAGGTCCCTTCAGTGCCTTGACCCTAAAACTCTGGAACAGCCTCCCACAACCTCTTCGTGACTGTCCTCACTCCCCCTCTTTAAAGCTCATCTCAAGACCTTTTTGTGTAACGATCACTTTTCTACACCAAACTCATAGATTCATTCAGATATCTTGTCTTTTGTTGTATTGTTTTGGTTGTTGCTGTTGTGTATACTTGCCTTCCCACTATATAAAGTGACCTTGGGTTTGAGAAATAAACGTATTATTATTATTATTAAGAAACAAAATGTTTCCCAATTCAAGGGCTGCTCATCCTTCTATGTGCACGCCCGACACGGCCTTCAAAGGACGCACCGAGCCGTTGTTTAAAGTGGAGAGTAGGCTATAGCCGATTGCGTCACCGGGCGCAGTGAACGTTGTTCCAATGCAGAGGTCCTTCAAAATGTGGCTGCAATGCATTCTTTTCCCATGAATACAGGATACATCAGAAGCATCCTTCACGGCCTTGCCTACCTCAGAATTCATTGCAAATTGCCAGATTACACTTTTAAATATAAGTATTGGGTTTCAATTTAACCCTAAAATCATATTCTGGACAAATATGAGCAAAACAGTTTTGATTTATTTAAAAAAAAATACTTACCTTGATCTGAGCGGTACAAGACTTGCTACTTTACTTTTTACTGAGTTTGCCTCCAAAACAAACACAATTTACAACGTTAAGTGAGTGAAAAAAAAAATAATAAATAAAAATCTTGTATTTAATCTTGTATTTGGGTCAAAAATGGGCACCCTTAGATATGTATGGGAAAAACTATAATTTAGAGCATTCTAAAATAAGCCAAAATAAGACACCAGGTGACAAAAAAAGTCACTTCATCTTTAGGTTTTAGCTCTAAGAACTTATTGGAATGATATTTTAATGTAGTTAAAAAAATAAAATGTAAAAATAAGCATAATTTACAAAGAAAATATGGTACTTTTTGAAAGTAAATAAATTAAAAAATATCCCCCAAAAAATAAATAAATAAAAAAACACCATAAAATGGATAAACAAAACTTTATTGAAGACTGTGATATAACATTTATAATAAATAAAAAATAGGATCACACCTGAGTCCTCTGTGCCCACATTTGTCCACAATTACAGGATTAAGGGCTATACAGTGAATACGTTTAAGGGCTACTTGACTAATTCTAATGTACAAAATTAATAAATAAATGCAAGGTTCAAATGTTGACTTGTTACCAGTATGTGATTTTACATAGGCAAGTTTAGACTTTAGTTTATAGTACATATTTGCTAGGCAGACAAAACCAGACCATCCCATTGAACACCCCCGAGACACAGCTAGCAACAATTTGTTAATGAGACAATATATTTTTGGAAGTTTTATTTTCCATAACCAGTGGTGGAATGACATACATTTACACTGGACTAAAGTACATTTTAAGTAGGCCCACTTATAGGCGTGGTGTTTGCCGGAAGATCAACGATCATTTATCCGTGCAAAAGAGAAAGCGACATAGTAAACAACAATGGCTTATATTGAACAAAAGACGAATTACATCTTATGTTTAACCTCTACAGAGATGTCAGAGTCAGCGGCAAATATCAGAAAACGACTAGCTGAGGAAAGGGTGCCCGAATGGATCTCCGAACCTGGATCAAATTATCATAAATGACTTCCATAGTATTTTTTTTTTCCTACTGATGGAAGTCAATGAGACCAGAAACTGTCTGTGGTTACTGATATTCTTATAAATATCAGAAAATCGGCTGAATACATTTGAAAAACGGTAAAACTCAACTGTTTAACTCTGGGGGAATTGTAACTTGAGCCTATTTCCAAAAAAAGTAGAAGTATCCCTTTAAAACTTACATTTCGTAGAGTCATCGCAACACAAATAACATTAGTATTATATTTCAACTGTATATTAAAAAAATGGCGCTTCTAAATGTTGTCATTCCTCTTGTAGTACGCTCAAGTGACGATACTCTGTCAACCAATCAATGTTCTGCAAGATTCTAGCTCCACCCTTTAATACCAAAATGTCCGAACCGTACTCGTACCACTTTTTGAGTATCCTTCCGTTGGGGTACCTAGCACAGTGGTATGGTACAGTTACGGCATTTTGGTACTATTCACAACTTTGACAGTGGAAACTCACATAATACTGTACTGTACCATACCGCACCGTAACGCTCAGTGGAAACAAGCCATAACTTTAATCTAATTTCTTGATCTCATTTCGGCAAACGAGGATCTCCTAGATGAACAGAACGATAGTTTACAGCCAGTGGTAATGCATTTCAATGTAGTAGTTTAGTTTCCGGTATTTATTGGCCTTAGGACTTGAGAAGTACAGTGGCGAGTAAGCTACGTGTTTTGTCACTACTATTGTGTTTCACTGTGAATATAATGTCTCTGTGAATTTTGTTTGTTTCTAAAGGTTTTTTGTGTGTGTGTGTGTTTTGAATGATCTTTTGTAATGTAATCTGGGATTACACTTTATAGGATGGCGCTGTGCTGACAACAGTTAATGAGCATCAGTGAGCCTGTTGCCATCATTGTGTGACAAACTGATTCCTTCTGGCAGCATGTGATGAGTGTTTAATCGACAGACCATTATGTGAAATGCGTATGTGTTTGCTTGTGTCTCGTATTGTTTTCTTTTCCATTCAGAATTATGGCAGTATTAGCCAAAGTCCACAGCACCACCACCTGTGTTCACCACCACACACAGTGTTCACAACGGGTGGTTTGGTGTTGTGTAGTCAGAGAGCACGAGTAGTTGCTGTGTTTATTGGATAGACAAGATGAATCTCCAATTCTGAAGTGGTTAAATTGTGTGTTTAACATGTTCTATGGCGGATGTATTCATTTTAATTTTTGTATCTATACCAGTTTTGTATTTTACTGACTGTGTTTGGATATAAATTATGTGAAACTCGGCCACTACGGATGCGTGTGGTTTGTGTACTTGTTGATACCCCAGCCAATTTCCGGGGTGGCGTAGTCTATTTAGTGCCATAATTGGCATTGCATTAAGCTTTAGACAGCATAATGCCACACTTATCTGCTGGTTTTATCAACGCATTCACTTCAGATCAGACAGTAATTTAAGTAATGGGTTCACAGGGCTCTCAAGTTTTGAAGACAGGCAAGAGTGACATTCCCTGCCCCAATGGGGGGGGGGGTGTTGTTGGTTGTTGAGGGGGGGGGGGGGGTTGTTGGAATGTGGGTGTTTCATTAATAATATTAATATTAGTGTTTTTGTGTTGTTATTAATTGCTGAGACTTGCAGAAAATGTATGACACATGGCACCGTCTCCTCCTCTAATGGGCCTACCCTTTTGGCCACCTTCTCTGGGCCAGCATCCTCTAACCTAGCCTTTTTAGGGGGCTTTCCTCTCAGGGCGAATGAGAGGATGCTCGTTTGCCTTTTACCTGACATCTTTGGAAGACATATATGCAATGATTAATGCATCCATGGCCAGGATAATTATAAAATATGATTCTCTAACAGCAGTCAAGTTGTCTTTGTTTGTGTCAAACAATTTGTAAATTTGTTGTAACATTAAAACAGGAGATCTCATGACTTACTCTGCTCAGTGATATTCGGAGCTCCAGTCGTTTCCTCTGCGGGTGAACGAAACTTTTGGAAGAGATGTTGTTGCAGAATCACGTGAACAATTCCTTGAAATGCTTTTTTATTGGTTGTTGCGTTAAATTTTACCCAGATACAGTAGTGCTATTTTCTGATTGGCTAAAATTGTGTAGCCCTTTCCTTTTTTGATTGGCTGATAAAGCGACAGGCTGCGAGAGCAGGGGAGACGCGCGCGCTTGCGTTCCACTATGAGAGTGAAGCGGCTAGAGACAATTTGGGCGCTGCGGCATATTAAATATATGATAAATAGTTTTTCTGCGTGAGAAATACAATGTGTGGCGGGAGTGCGTGACAAAAGACCGAAATGAGTGACTGTCACGCTCAATGCGTGACGCTTGAGAGCCCTGGGTTCAGTAATTTCACTTTAAAGCTACACTGTGTAACACTTAGTTCTTTCAAAAATATATGTGCTCATTAATGTATATTTACTTCGTTCAAGTAATAAAGTATTCTCGTGAGTGTATAATATGCCATTGGAAATGCATACGGGTAAGGGTTCTAATGTCGATTCGTCATGTTGCCCCTCCATCTTGAAAGTACATTAGCCAAAGAGGGACATACACGTTAATTCAAGCTTCGCACTTTCGCGTTTACGTTTTGAGTTAACGCTCGTGGACAGAGGTTGAACTGGAAGCCATGTTAATCTTGGACTACACTGGCCACCGTAGGAGTTAAAACGAAATTGAGAGGAACAGAAACTAATATTCACTGGATGGTCATATACCTTTTCACCACTAGATGGGGGTAAAAATCACACAGTGTAGATTTAATGTTAATGAAAAGGTTTTTGAAATGACTTATTTACAAAAATATCACTTAAATGAAATGGAAAAAACACAAAAATGCTGATTTAAACAAATGTCAGATGGATTTACAGGCCCAGCAGCCCAAGTTTACTCCTACCAAGGGTCCCGGGGAGAGAGCGATGTTGTTTTTGTCTGTCAGCTCCATGTGATAGTGGCATTTAAACTACTTCACAAAGCTTCAAATCTTTTGTTTCGATTCAGCGCTTCGTGGAGGATCGAAACGGCCAAAATAAGTCACATAATTTCAGGCAACGTTACGTCACTACATTGTTCAAAATGTTTAAATGTGATTTGGGGGATCTCACATGAACCCATAAATCTATAAGCCTGAAAAAAAGAATGTAGTGTTCTTAGAATTCTGTTTGAAGATTAGTTATACTTTATCAAAGGCACTTGTTTTGCTGAATTCAGCTTAATATCATCATGTCCTACTCTATTTTAGAACTAGTTCTTCAATTAGAAGCTGATACACATAGGCCCACACTTTCACACAGTCCTATGATATTAAATAAACTATATATAAATATAGGACTAATTATAAATTATGTTTAATATATATATATATATATATATATATATATATGTGTATGTATATATATATATATATATATATATATATATATATATATAGGAGTAATTATAAATTATATTTTATATTATATATATATATATATATATATATATATATAGGCCTATATTAAATATAATTTATAATTTGATAATTATAATTAAGCAGTTACACCACACACACACACACACACATCCCACAATCATGTATCATGCATTTCTGTCTAGAAACTGTGAATTGAGAATTACAACAACAAAGAAAAAAAAAATTGAATAATTAAGAGTTCTAGCCTCCGGATAAATCTGTCAAACTGTAAACAAATCTGAAATTTAAGTTAACTTCCGTAATATTTGGAAGAAACATTACTAACATGTTTCTGGGATTTTCAGAGAATGTTTCTGCACAAATTCTAAAAACATATTGACATTATTTTATTTTTATTTTATTTTTTTTGTTACAGGAGGGGTGTATAAAATCGCCTTCCAAATTGTTTTGTGATGTTGATAATGATATTGTAATATCATTATCAACATCATAAATAACCAAGTTTATACAAAATAAATTAATGTTACAAAATAAGTTTGTCATAAAAATGTCGAAGTCATATTAAATGAATAGAATCAACTAATTACACATATTTCAATTCATGGAATTACTGTAACTTTTGATCAATGTAACTCATCCTTGATGAATAGAAGTATTGATTTATTATTTATTTCCCCCAAAAATAAAATACAAATTCTTACTGACCCCAAATTTTT
Source organism: Hybognathus amarus (assembly GCA_030378365.1). NCBI lineage: Eukaryota > Metazoa > Chordata > Actinopteri > Cypriniformes > Leuciscidae > Hybognathus > Hybognathus amarus. The sequence continues at coordinate 12,651 of JAQIUQ010005550.1, forward strand.
AAAGGGTAGTGTTTAATGTAACAAAAGCTTTCCATTTCAGATAAAAGCTGTTCTTTTGAACTTTCTATTCATCAAAGAATCCTGAAATAAAAATGTAAAAAACTGTTTTTAACATGGATAATAATCATACATGTTTTTGGAGCATAAAATCATCATATTAGAGTGATTTGTGAAGGATCATGTGACACTGAAGACTGGAGTAATGATGCTGAAAATTCAGCTTTTTTCAGAGGAATAAATTACATTTTAATATATAAAAAAGTCATTTTAAATTGTCATAATATTTCACAATATTACTGTTTTTGTGTATTTTTTATAAAAAAAAATTGCACTCCTGGTGAGCAGAAGAGACTTCTTTTAAAAACATAAAAATCTTACCGATCTTAAACTTTTGACCGGTAGTGTATTTTTTATGTATTTTAAGTACAAATATATTCAAGATGGTCTCTCTATATCAATAAATAACACGAAGACATATCCATGCTTAAACAGTAGATGTCACTGTGAGTTTTGACTTGCTAGACTGAAAAGACCCTTTCGAGCCGCCGTAGCCCTTTATATGACGAATTCACGCGGAAGTCCCGCCCCTTTTCCCCTCTCGCTCGCAGGACGTGTAAGTGTTAGCAGTTTAGCTCTGTCCAAACAATCCATTTAAATCTGCATCCATCCATCAATTTACACATTTATAGAATGTTTGGTGTAAAAGCATTTGTATAAATGTGCCATTAAACGGAATATTTACCGGATGCTGTTTAGAAAAGTGTTATAATAAAGTCTGTTTTGTTGCATTGCAGGGTCAAGCCACACCTGAAACAAAATGGTGAGAATGTGTTCGTATTTACCTTAGTGTTGTTTTACTAAATGAATGGATTGCTCTGTTTTATCTGTTTGTGTCATTTGTTTAAAAAAATCAGCTAAAAATAATTTAAAAGTAGCCTTTAGGGCTAGGATCATGGGAACGCAGAATGTGGCTAATGCTAATGCCTGATTTTCGCGCTTGTGGATAATCCAGAAATGTCAGAAAGCGGTGTAAAGCTAATATTAAATGCTGTTGAGAAACATGATTCTGATTATAACATTGATATGAGTGCTATTATATGTGTATGGTAATATCTCTCATATGTGCGTTTTTTTTCTTAACAGCCACGCAAAATTGAAGAAATCAAAGATTTCCTGCTTACAGCAAGAAGGAAGGATGCCAAGTGTAAGTTTAGTTTCAAATAAACAAGTCATTCATGATTTATCCATTTATGATGTCTGAGGTGACCGTTCATTTAATAAATGTATGATGTAGTTCTGTATGTTATGTCAGGCGGTTTGAATGCTGTTTTGATGCTTTTCAAGTTTTCACAGAACTGATGGCAGTGCATCTCAATCCTAGAGGACTGCACATTTTGAACGTCTGACACCTATTTCAGCTTTAGATGCTCTGTCTACATTAGACCGGATACATTTAAACTCTTTACGCATGCTCCCCGTCTGCTTAGTTTTCCAAAAGTTGCTCATCCACACTGAAACGTCTGAAAATGCTTAGATCAACTTGTTGTGCAGGTGTAAATCATTATAAAAGGCTCATTCGACTATACAGAGTGAGTGGGCATAGTTAACACAATGTTCTTCTGGCACGATCGTTTTATTACCAAAATATCCCAACACTCACTTTTGCGCCCATGTCTCCCTCCAAACTGTATGGTCTGAAACGCAATGTTTATTTGTTTTTATTTTTTTCAGTAATTGTGGGTTAGTAATATGATTTTACAAAGGATTATCCTTTGCAACACTGATATTCAGCAGGCACAACAATGCCAGTATGACTATAGATATCTATGGGTGCGATATGCATCCCATCATTATCCACATGCTGTTGTTGTTGTCTTTGGATACAGGAAGAATCGGAAATTACGCATATTGTGTCTTAAGGTTGTTCGTACTTCTAGACGCTAACCGCGCGTTGCCGTTTACATCAGGATATTGCAGGAGAAACGCTCTGCTCACGCATGTAAACGGGTTATTCCTAATGTTTGACCATAACCCCGAAAATAATTGTTTTCAGTCCTCACAACTATGCTGTTTTTTTTTTTCTTTTTTTTTTTTTTTTTTTTTCAGATTTATCCACTTTTTAAAGCCCTGTCTTCGTTGATAAAAATGGCGTCTCAGTGTGGATTGGCCAAAACAGAACGATGCATCTTTAAATGAAAACGTGTTAGTGTGGTCAAGGCAGGGGACTATAGTATGCAAGATGTCCAAACACTTGGGCCTGTCCTATGCCCTCTGTGCATTTACACGCTTGCTAGAGCAATGATGGACCTAGTGCTGAGTTTCGCATTACTTCGAGATTTCAGTTCCACCGGTTCACTAACACTTATAGCTGTCACACACCTTGAAGTAAGCTGATGTAAATCATGTGTTAAATAAGACAGACGTCCAAAGTGTGCAGTATTTGGGTCTAACGGGACCTGGATTGACATGCACTGGCTTAAGATTGAACCGATTTTGTACTTTTGGTCTAAAAGGACATGATGTACAAAAAGGATTGAATTTTAGATGCCCGAGTTTTTGACAAGTATTGTGTATTATTGCTGTTTTAACACATGAAATGCATATATGCATATTTAGCTTCTGCATTGGCTATTGGAAAAATGTGTACTTGTATTGATGACTTCTCTATATTCATGTTTTCCAACAGCTGTCAAGATCAAGAAGAACAAAGACAATGTGAAGTTCAAGGTCCGCTGCAGCAGATACCTGTACACATTGGTCATCACAGACAAAGAGAAGGCTGAGAAGCTCAAGCAGTCCCTGCCACCAGGTCAGTCTTCAACACCCAATCAAACCGCAGGGAGGAAATACAAATAAGAGTAGAACAGATCACATCAGTCAGTGTGTTTGCATGGACAACAATATTCTAATATTAAGCAGATTAGGACGGAATACTCTGATTTAGAAGCTAACATGTAAACTGATTCCTGATTATTTTCATCTGGCTAAAGTTATACTCGGAAGTGAACACATATTGAGTTAAGATGTGGACTGTTCCTGTTTGTTGCGTTATTTAGGTGCGTTATAGACTACACACCTTAATCACACTATTAAAGTCGTTTTGGAGTTTTCACAGCAATTTGTGACATCACACACGGGGGCAAACAAGAGAGCGTGGCTTCAGAATTTGTATCTGCTCTCATTTGCACATAAGGCATGACAATTATGGCATGGTGGCTTTTATTCGTTTTCACGGGTCCGTTTGATCGTTTTAACAATGGTGTATGTGGAAAACTCAATAGAAAAACTTTTCCACTTTAAGCATATCGTTGTTGTGCAAACATTCCTAATATTTGGCTGTAGAAATGCCGTTTGTGTTGAATATAAAAGAACGTAATGAATCATAAAATGTTAATTTATCATTGAACCCAGGGTTGAGTCATTGATGGTCACTATACTCACCTGTAAACAAAAGGGAGTGTTAACATGTTCAGGCTTGAAGTAAAGCTGTATGTATTATAGTTAAGCTATCAACTGGTTTATATTAAATTGAGATCCCTTACTTGATTTTAATCCTCAAATGCCAACTGACTGGAAACATCAAGTGTTTGTGAGAAGTGTGCAAGTTGTCCAAACACTTTGGGCTTGTTCTGTGCCCACTGTGCATTTACACGCTTGCTAGAATAATGATGGACCTAGTGCTGAGTTTCGCATTACTCTGAGATTTCAGTTCCACCGGTTCACTAACACTTATTTCTGACGCATACCTTGACTTGGTCCCTTTAGATGCATTACTGTAAATGTGACCCCTCTCTCTTTCTGGTTTCAGGTCTGGCTGTGAAGGAGCTGAAATAGATGTCTCTTGTACAAAATGTTGGAATAAAATTGGGAAAGAATTAAGTGGTTTGTGTTTCTCTACTGCTCATGCTTGTCTAGGTTGTGCAAAGCATACTTTTTTCTTTTTTTTTGAGGTCAGATTTTTTTTAAGACATTAAATTGGTCAGGGAATACTTGCATTTTTACAAAAACATCCATATAAATGCCAATATTTAGTTTTCAACATTGAATATAAAATGTTAAAGCACCAAATTAGATGCTGAAAATTCAGCTTTGCCAGGAACAATTGTTAAATTAAAATAGATATTACAATATTTATGTTTCTGGCCACATCAGTTTTTACTGTATTTTTGAAAAACATGAAATTTTCCTTGAACTCAAACTTATTAGCATTTAGGCTTTTAAGCCAAAAAGTTTACATCGTTAATGTTAGTCGAGTGTGTCCAAACTTCACACAAGCTTCATACCCTTAGTTATAACATCCTTGTACAATTATAAATTAAATTGCTTTAGAAAATCAATATGTATGCTATTTTAACTAATGGTATTTGGTATGAAGTCGATCTCTAAATTTCTGTAGATGTTATAAAACCAATGCATTCCCTTGTGTCCATGATCATGGAATCTTTAGTACTTTTCTTCTGAATTACACAGGTTACTTTTTATGGGTGTCATTGCATGGAATGGATGTCATTTCCATTTGTCTAGCTCATTGTCGTCTAAAACTAGATTGAAAAATAAGATTTACTAGCGCTGATATTTCAACAAATGTACTGTTAACTGTTCAAGACCCTATTGATGTTTTAAGATTACTTACAAACTTAAAAAGAGACCATGTTCTTTAAGAATTAGCATAAGGCTAGTTTATTTAATATAGCTAATTTCATACGCTATGGCTGCTATTCAAAGCGCTTCACAGAAAGGAATTAAAATAATCATAAAAAACGAAAGCAAGGGAAATTAAAAACAAATGAAGAGAGATATGATAGTTATAAAATGAATTAAAAGAGTAATAAGATGATACATAGATATACTTTCATCTGGAAAAACCTTAAACCGGTGGTTCATTTTTCACAACTCGCAGTTTTTCTCTGATTTCCCCATGTTATCTGTGGAGTTCTTTCGGCGAACACTAATGAAATACAATTTAAACGGCGAACAATAATAAAATCTCACTATATAAGTTAATGGAGTAGTATTCTAACTGTAATTTAAGTTATATGTTCACCTTTGGAACGAAACGATGAGAAGAAATTAACACCGAAAACTTCTTACTGTAGGTACCGGTTTCTGCATTTACTTGCATTTCCCAATAGATGGCAGCATTGCGTAGGATACATTTGTATATAAATTATATTCAGAATCTTTAAGTATGTTTTATTTTAACAAGTTAAACTGTTAAATAATATCCCCAATCTCCACTAAATCTCGTTTTCAACGCAATTAAACCACCATAAAAAAATAAAAACAAATCCGAAAGAAAGAAACTGCCTCTTTTCGTATTCAGGCGCGACCCCAGTCCCATTCGTGCGCTCATTCAAAGCAAGCTCGCTCCCGAGTTATGAGCAGAGAAAGAGCGCACGACACGCGCAGGAATGGCTGCGGCACGAGACCAGGATTTAATGAAATAATTCCTCGTTTCTCGTGAATTCTCATGGTCTGCGATTTGGGGGAAGTATTCAGAGACCTTCTTGTGTCCCTTTCGATACTTTTGTTTCCGTTCTCAGTCTCAAGTCCACATCAATGGCTTTTGTTTGAGAAGACAAGACACCGGAGTGTAAACGGGGTAGAAACACCCTATTTGTCTACCGTCTCTATCCGGGAAAGTGATTTATTCGTCTCCTCGACTGCTGAAGGATGTCGTCTGCACGGGTTGATTATATCGCTCCTTGGTGGACTTACTGGCTTCATCAGTTTCCTCATGTGAATCTGAGGTTTCAGCCGCTGGATCACACATTTAAACCCCAAGAGGAGAACTACCAGCAGGTCAGACCGTCTGTTTATATACTGTCATACAGAGGTTCATGGTTCAAAGATAAACTTTGTGTACCGCACTGTCACACTTAGTTTATCTTTTGGACTCCATGTCATACTTCAAAAATATAGCAACTTAATAACATGTTTCGGAAGCCATGTACACTCTTGTCAGAATTTGTTTTCTTAGATTTTTTTCCCTCACAATGTGTTAATTGGAGTCAAATTTGAGGCCACACGAATGCTATTGACAACATTTTGTATATATGTGTATATATATATATATATATATATATATATATATATATATATATATATATATGTATATGTATATATACATGTATATGTGTGTGTATATGTATATATATACAGTATATATGTGTGTGTGTGTGTGTATGTGTGTGTGTGTATGTATGTATGTATGTATATATATATATATATATACAGTATATATATATATATATGTGTGTGTGTGTGTGTGTGTGTGTGTGTGTGTGTGTGTGTGTGTGTGTGTGTGTGTGTGTGTGTGTGTGTGTGTGTGTGTGTGTGTGTGTGTGTGTGTGTGTTGTGTGTATTACCTGTATATGATGAACTCCAGACCAGTCTTATTTTAGTAGCCTATCAATGAGAGATACTAGTATAGAGTTTACTTTTTGACTATTTTTGTTTACGTTTTTATATTTTCATCTTTAATTTTAAAGTTGTAGTAATTTTGTTGCATGTTCGTGTCCATTTTTATTAGTTATTTAATGTATATTTTAATTTTACGTTTTGTTTCATCTTAGTATATTAAGTTAAACATGTTAATATTATGTTAGCCCTATGTTGTAGTTAACTTGAAATCATGGTGTAAAAACAGTTCAGACTGATTTCATGCTCTGAAATTTCACTGTTTGGCCTTAGAGAGACTTCAGGTCCATTTGTTTAAATGGCTTAAAGCTGAGGTTCATACTTTTATAAGAAACATTACATTTCTCAAACGACTGATTAGATAGCCCTTATGCAATATGAATGAAATACAATGCATTTTCCCATGCATTAGTTCTCTAATTTGTTGACTATAACAGAAGTAATGTTTCTGCCCTGGATAACAGGCTCTTTCAAAGTGTATGATTTCTGGTGCAACCACAGTAATGTTTAATTTGATTTAAATTGGGACAAATTAAATGAACTATCTATATCTATCTGCCTGACAATCACCATCATAACCAAAACCTCATTTCAAAGGCAGCATAACTGGATCTTATTTTGAACCAGATTCCTCCAATCAAGTCACTAAATCACCAATTTCTCACCCAGACTAGTCTATAAGTTGCTTGAACCTGTCCTGAACCTGTCTTTGTTATTGTGATGTGCTTCTTCCACTGACCTGCATCAACATCCAGTTGATTAGAGATGGAGTGAGAGGAAGCACAGTCACGATAAAGGACAGGCTCAAGCAAGTTATGACTAGTCTGGTAAGAAATCATATAGTTAGTGAGCTGATTGGAATCATTTGATAAGATCCAGTTATGCTGCTTGAAATGAGGTTGGTTAGATGGTGATTGGCGGCAATAGATC